>JAWQFJ010001226.1:80544-90544 GCA_034096865.1 Theodoxus fluviatilis
TAAAACTAAAACGATAAGATAAACCGATCCTCGATTCCACTTAGAGCAACATTCCTAACTGTTTACTGTGGCTAGGTGTTTCAGGGTGTCAATGTGAGAGAAGGCTATATGTCGAGCTAGTAGTCATAATTGTTCTTGTACTAGGGAAACGAGCCATTAAAACTAAATTTGCACGATGTCTGTATGCTTAAACAAAGAACGAGGGAAGGAAAAGGAGCAAAAGTAGGAGTAGAAACAGGAGGAGCAGAAGAAGGAGGAAACAAAAGCAGAAGAAGCAAATGCAGGTGGGGCAGAAGGAGGAGGAGCAGCAGGAATAGCATGATGAGTATGAGGAGCTGGAGGACGTAGACAACTGCAGGAGCGAAGTAATCATTGGCAATTACACGCATGTTTCCATATTAAGAAGTGAAAATAACTGCAAGCAGACAGGTAGCGATGCGCTGCATTGACGTGGAAAACAAGTGGCACGTTAGGTCTTCCTGCTGACCTGCCTGGCGAGTGCACGCCGAGGTGCATGCAGAGGTGGGCAAAAGGAGATGGACCTGGTGAAGAAAGCAAACCTGAGTAAACATTCTCCTTCTTCTGCTCGAGAAGAGGAAAGGTAATGGAACATAGAGGCCAACGACTCTTCAAAACTAAACCCGGTTATTGGGGACGGCTTCTACTGCTTCCCCTGGAGAACTCAGGTATTGACGTTTTTCCCAAGGATGTTCGTCATTTGCTGCCTGGGAATTGTTTCTACTGAAGTGGGCCTGCGCTCGAGTTTGAATGACAGGCATATTTACCCCAGATGTGTGTAGAGGATGTTCATGATTGGTGAAACGCTCCAGTAGGAGATAGTATGATCAAGAGCCCAGGGATGAAGAGGACGTTAGCAAAACTAAGGGTGCTTCGTGAAAGAGTGTACTCGACCTCACTCAACATATCCAAACTTCTGTCATTGCGCTGGGATTGTAAATAATCACGACGAGATAAGTGCGCCAAATGGAATCGCAAAGTACGTAAGAGTCTGCGTGAACATCGCGCAAGTGCTACGTCTAGGCATGTTGGGAGTTCATCCAGTAGTGGCCAAGTGGAAAGAAATTCCCAGCGGAGCTAGACAAACAGACGGTCTTCAGAGGAAGAGCACCCGTCAGCAAGTGTTTTAGCCCTCAAAGTATACCTTACAGGAAATGTGGATTCTCGTAGACAGCGTAGAGCATTTGGCAGATTTTATTAATGTCTAGAATGTTGTAAGTGGCACAATCTGTTTACGATTTTGGAAGAGTGCATAGATTCCCAAACTGGTAATTACATCTTCAAGGTCGTAAATGATGACTAGCTGCACACAATGGGGTAGACGTGTGCCAAGTATATTTCTCGTTTTAAAAAGTGTGATCATTTCAACTGTAACACAGAAAACCTATAAAGTGATCACAACGGGTTGTGCTTTGGCATCGCAATAGAGAGTGGTCTGGCTCTGGTGAATAAACTACACAAAAGCAATTAATTAAAACCAGTTGACCCCCTCCACACCTCTTTATTGAGAGGTAGAAGGATAGGGAGAAGATACTGAATGAGGGTGTGTGGATGAAGAGAGTAAGGATGGGACAAGGGGAAGGAGTGGGGATGGCGCAGAGAATAGGGTGGGGGGTGGAAAACGGAAGGGGTGGGGGGTGAGGGGTGGGGATAGGAGACAGGAGTGAGGGTTCGGCGTTAGGATGAGAATCGGAATGTATGGGCGGTTGGGGGTTGGGATGAGAGACGGAATGTATGGGGAGTTGCGGGTGAGATGGGAGACGGAGTGTATAGGAGGTAGGGGTTGGGATGGGAGACAAAATGTAAGGGCGGTTGGGGGTTGGGATGACAGGCGGAATGTATGGGAGTGGGTGTTGGGATGGAAGACATAGTGTATATAGTGTGTGGGATGGGATGGGAGACGGAATATATGGGGGTGGTGATTGGGATGGGAGACAAAAATGAATAGAGTGGGGAATGGAGTGAGATGGGGTGGGGGATGGAGTGGGGGATGGAGTGGGAAAAGGAATGAATGGGAGTGGGGGTTAGGATGAGAGACGGAGTGTATGGGGGCTGGAGGAGTGATGGAAGAAGGAGGAGATAGATGGGACTGGGTGGATGGAGGAGGCAACGGGATTGGGAGTGGGGTGGGGGAGGGGGGTGGCGAGACAAGGGGGATGGGGAAAGGAGCATGGGGTGTCATAGGAAGTAGCCGACGCCATCTGACCTCTAGACACAAACTTTTAGGGACAACGGGAAATTGCGCACGAAGGTCAGGAGCAGGAAGATCGCGTCAACATGAGTCTGAAAAAAAAGAGCGGTCGGACAAAATGGTCCCTTTCAGATCTGACCCAGCAGACACGAGTGGATCTGACCTGGCAGACAGGAATAGGACTGACCGAAGCAGACTGGAGGAGAAAGGAGTCAAGGGCTTCATTCAACCGCAGCGTCTGCATACAGTTGCTTGGCAGGAACTGGAGTTGTTGAAGTGATGGTACAGCATTACACTGTCTTGACTCTGTCAGACAAAGAAGCTTTCGGGTGCTTTACATCGACAGGTTTTCAGAGCAATGCGGCGAAATCGTCAAGACTGACATACCGCGTATACTTCCACACACAAAATTGCTGTGTAGTTTATTCAGAAAGACTGGTGAAATATTCCTATTTGGAAGTAAGACAATCCTGTACAAAAAATGTCACATTCTTTTATTAATTTTTTTTCTTCAATCTGACACATTGGCGTCTTTTATCGTCTTGTGGAAAATGTTTATCCCACAAGGAAGACCACGTATATATAAAATTTTAGTTTTTTCTTAGCTTTCCTTAGGCTCATTTGAAGAAATTGGACTCTTTTATCTGATTATGATGTAAGCATAATTAATCATTTACTTTGCATGGTATCAGCAAGTAAGAACTAATCAGCCACTACACAAAAGTGTGGTGAAACATTTTAATTCTGTGGAAATTGTTGTTACCGGAAAGTGCAGATCCAGAGCTCTAACGAATACAATGTTCCAGGCTGAGAAAGAGTGAAAAAAAGACTCAAGATGAGTGTGAAGGGAGGTAATAATAATAATATAATAATATGTTTATTTATAAGGCGCACTTCCTCCACACAGTCAAAAAAGTACATAGTGGAGCTCTAGGCGTAAGGACGGGAGAAGAATGCAGAAATGCTGAATTGTGTAGAGAACTGCAAAGTGAAGTGAAGCCAGGAGTCGCCAGAGGAATGTCTTCTGTATCACACGCCCGGCCCACACCTAGCAAGGTCACCCCACAGCTAACAGCAAACTCAGTCCTAGCAGGGGAAAGCCACACAGTCAGGGGGTTAGGGGTGGAAAGATAGGGGGTGGAGTGAGAGAGGAGCGGAGTTGGAGGAGGGGGCTGGGAGTGAGCTGGGGGTTGTGGTCTGAGGAGGAGTGGTAAGGAGGCAGACAGAGGTCGAGTTGGTGTCGCAATCAGGACAAGGATTGGATGTGTAGAGAGGGAGGCAGGAGGAAAACGGCACTGGGCATGCATGCTACAGAGAACTACCTAAATGGCGTGGGGGGGGGGGGGGGGGATGCCTGTAACCACTCAAGCTGAGGACAGGTCAAGGAGTGGAAGAGTAGGGGTGATAACTGGATACCATGGGAAGGAAATAAGGACGGAAAGAAAGAAAGGAGGAAATGGGGGACGAGAGAGCAAGGGTGTGCTGACTCTGAGGGAGTTGCTGGGTTCCTGGAGTTCCTGAGGACCGACAGGTGGCTTTAAAGCTTGTAGAGTTGGGGTGATGCTGTGAGGTGTGATGCCCAGTGGTACAAGATGTCCTTTGGTGTTATGTAGTGTGGATTAGGTATACTGTACGTTTTATGGTGGTGAGTGCTGTGTTGTGCAGTGTTCTGTGATGTGATGTTTGGTGCTCTGTGATGTGATGTTTGGTGCTCTGTGGTGTGAGGTAGCTGGTATACTGTGATATAATAATGTTGTGTTGTATGGTGTTTTTTGGTGTGATGTTTGGAGTTCTGTGATGTGGGGTAGGTATACGGAGATACAATGGTGAGTGCAGTGTTGTGTCGTGTACGCTCTGTGATGTGGTGTGATCATTTGGAGTTCTCTGGTGTGGGATAGGTGTACTGTGTTATGGTGCTGGGTGTTGTGTGATGTGGTGTGATGTTTGGTACGTGTTATGTGGCGTGGGATAGGTAAACTGTAACATGGTAATGAAAGCCATGTTGTGTTGTGTGACGTGATGTGGTATGATGGTATTGGGTGTTATATGGTATAGGGTAGAGAGAGAGAGAGAGAGAGAGAGAGAGAGAGAGAGAGAGAGAGAGAGAGAGAGAGAGAGAGAGTATTTAATGCTGAAGCAGAGAGTACATTTTTTTTCACATTACGTTCCCTGGTTTACGACTGTTTTCGTGCTTAATACCAGGTTACACAAATCTACAATTGCAAATGAGAGTCTTTCAGCTTGCTTTGAACGAGTTCACCCTTGCCTTGTGGAATGCACACAAAATTTAATATCGTGTACAGCAGCTGCCGTGGTGAAATCTAGAGGAGCAGGATGGGAGAGGATAGGAAAAAGGTGAAGAGGGACACCCGAGAATGAGGGAGGGAAGGAAGGAAGGAAGGGAAGAGAAAGGAAGAGTGGGGGATGGATTTTCAGGGTGCGGCAGTTTTCGTGGATGACGAGGGACAGACAGACTCTGGGAGTGGAACTGGGATGGGAGGACGAATGACAAACTGGCAGAAAACTTCTGGAAAAACACTGGTGTGCATTTCAGCCTGGACAAGGCGTTTCACATGAGTCATCGCCAGTCAACAGACTTCCGGAAATGATCTTGTTTTGCACATGTAAGGCTGAAACTGCCATCTCGTCTTCCTGTGTAAAGTTAGTTAGTACACCGGGCTTTCCTCTGAAAATTTACTTCGTTTGTCATTTTTTCATAGAAACTAAAATAAACCTCAAATTATTGGAATTAATTGGCATTCAACCTCTGCCAGTCTTTAGAATCTGCAACATTGATTGCAGGGAATAATCCAATACTTTTGAATGCCTTTAACAAGTCTGAAAGACTGCGATGCTATGCAAATTGCGGACTACTCCGAACCAAAATAAGACTGGTGAAATGTCTGTAAAACCAGTGGTCTATTTATAGTAGGAGCAGTCTCTGGGATTTATGCCTATTACAGCTGTTAAGGGAAATTTTCTTATCCTTTCCTTGGGTGGCAATGTTGTGCAGCGGCTGAGAACGGAAGAGGAGGAACACGTGGTTGAAAGAATCAAAAACAGGGAGGAGACTCTAAGACCAAAAAAAATCAACATGCAATTAAGAAGACTGTTAAAAACAGCTGAATAAGATCTGATATTTTTTTTAAGTCTCCGACGCACAAAAGGAAATAGAGTACAAGGTCGTTTGAAGAACAATGTGAGAACTGTTTCTCCTGGATACCGAGACTGGAAAGACAGAAAAGAGGAGTGTTGGGGGTGGGGGGGCGTGGGGTGGGGGGGTGGGGGGTAGATTAGCAGGAGAACAACAGTTGTGGAAGCCTGTACAGAAACCACAGCATAAGGCGGGGGAAGAAAAGCACAGACTTACAGCAGGGTTACAACAGAGGCTCGATCGGCACTGTGAGGAGGGATTGGAATAGGATCACGCGAACACGTGAGACTGAGATACAAACCTTCAAGTGGGGGATGAGAGGAGAAGCAGAGATTATAGGAATTTGCCCAGAAAGACGAGTACATCAGACCATAATGACAGCGAAAGAATTCAGAAAAGGAAGGGGAGAGATGAGGTGGATAAAACTTGGAATGGTATAGAAGAGTGACGGGTTAGGAACAAGGTGGGTGGGTGGGGATGGGGTGGAGGGGAGGAAGAACGTGGGTAAAGTAGATGAACATATAGAGGGGAAGTTGTTAGTGTGGAGGGACATGGGGTAAAGAGCTTTCCTTGAGAGGGAAGACAGGATCATTGAGTCCATTAGGGGCGGGGAAGATCCTGCAGAGAGCGGTCACAATAGAAGTTGGGGAGGAAGATGAAGAGGAAGAGAAGAAAAGGGGAGGAGGGGCAGAGTGCGTAAGGAAAGGAGGAATTATTCTTGTGGAGAAAGGTGGAGTGGCGGCTAAGCCGATTATTAGGGAAAGGAAGTGATGAGTTTCAGCCTGTAGTAGAGGTGGAGAGAGAGAGAGAGAGAGAGAGAGAGAGAGAGAGAGAGAGAGACAGAGACAGAGAGAGAGACAGAGAGAGACCGAGAGAGAGAGAGAGAGAGAGAGAGAGAGAGAGAGAGAGAGAGAGAGAGAGAGAGAACGTATGCTCGTCTGTTAATTTTAGGCATATGATTTTACGTGCTTGCGTAAAAAGAGAGCGAGGAAGCAAGATGGAATGACGGAGAGGAGGAGGAGGAGGAGGAGGAGGAGGAGGAGGAGGAGGAGGAGGAGGAGGAGGAGGAGGAGGAAGTAGTGCAAAGAGAGAACGGGGTGTGGAAGAGGTTGCTGTGTAGGACGGGACGAGATTGGGGGGGGGGGGGGGGGGGACAGAGGGCTAGAAAGGGGAGAGGAAGGACGAAAGGGTGGCATGGAGGAACGTCCGAAACACGGCAGGGTGTCTAGGACAGGTGGTAGCAGGTTAAACCTCACAAGCTTGTGTTCCAGTTGGAATGCGAGCCAAACAGCTGTGAGCGGTCGAGGTAAGTAATAGAAATCATCCTTGAAGTTGTTTACACTGGGGCATGTTATGGAAACAAGGAATGGATTTGCCACCTTGCCAATGAAAATTCTTCAAACAGTGGAACTGAAAGCCCTGCTTGGAAACTGGAGACTTCCACCTTTCTAATCTACAACTCGAAAGCTTTCAAACATGGCACTTCTCTTTCACGCCAGAGAGTAGTACCATGGTGCCTGTATGCTCATGCTGCTATCAAGCATGAAGCTAATGTATAGTTTGCCGTACACTTCCAAGATTTGGGCTCTGACCATGCACAAAAAACTTCCAACGGTGGACACTGACATTTATTTTACCCAGATACTTATTTGCCTATTAGCGGTATACCTAATAGTTGGCAGCATTATGCGTAAAAAGAAATAAATATTAAAGGTCTTAGGCTTCATGCAGTTTCATAAGAAACTTGGGGAAGGGGGTGGGAATGGATGTGGGTGGTTGGTACAGTAAACGTAAGAGGGAAGGAGGGCTGGGGTTGGGGGAGAGGGGTGTTGTTGTTCCTTAACAGAGAAGTTCAGCCTGTGGTCTGGGGACAGGATTTGGGAAGACAGGAGCGGGTCCTAGTCGGATTAGTTCAGCGGTGCGCCATCGAGAGGTAAACACGACATTTCTTTCGCTGACAGAGAGAACACAACTGCCTCTAGTGCACGGGCCGCCTCCCCTGTCGGAATGCACGTACAACACACACACACACGCACGCACGCACGGACTGCCGCCAGCGCTACGCTGCATGATGGAGTGTTCCCCGTCTCAAATTCTCTGTCTGCAGACGGCAAGACTCCACTGGCCACCAGACCTGAATTGCCTTGTGGCGAGGAGTTTTTAACCCCCTCTGGTTTACTATAACGCCAGATGTTCATCCACGTAAGCTCCTGTCGTCAGGATATTAATTTTATTTTCTAATGACAGAGACATTTCTTGATGGGCAGCAGCTTGTTCATCTGATTGCAGAGTACTAGCAGTGGCGCACCCTTACTCGTTTAAAACTAGTTCCGCCTTGTCTTGGCGTGCATACTGCGGAGTTGCCTGGGGCGGGTTTCAAAATAGGTAGTCGATCTTGGTCGCAAGATCTTGCTTCGCAGTAAGAGCTAGCTAAAAAAGAAACTACCCAACGTGACGAACTAATGCGCATGCGTAGACGTCACGACATGAGGTGAACTAGCCACATTTCAATGGCCGACGTGTTGCCGTTCATTCAGAAAACGCTCTATTTCGAGATACTAGCAACCCATCCAAAGAAAATAGAAGCCATGCACAGCATTAATTTATCAAAGGTGTATGTTGAATGCATTAATAGATCGTGAAACCTCCTACAGTTTACACATCGAATGCAGGTCAACGCATCCACGACGAACTTTTGTCTCGAATCTTAAAAGCTAGGCACCTCTCAAGCTGCCTCGCTCAATCTACGCTCGTCTACGATTGGCTCGCTAGCAAGCAAAGAATGAAACTGCCCATTCGGCGAGATCTACGTAGATCTACCGAGATCTTCGCATTTTGAAACCCGCCCCTGGGCTTTTTTTCTGGCTGAGTCTACTACAGTTGACACTTGTCCGAACCAGGCCGGCCGGCTCACATCGTCTGCACTGAGTCGCAAACAGCTTTCCCGGCTTGGAGCTTACGGCTAAGCAGGTTTTACCGACTGGAGAGCCCTTTGCAATGCGTTTAGCCAAACAGAGCCTGCATGATACGGCGACATGCTTCACGGTCGATTAGGTCTGCAAACTAAGAGATTGAATATTACACGGCTTCTTTCTTATTCACTCCCTGTGTCAAACGGCTTCAAAACACAGCCCAAGAGTGCATAAACTTGTCGCTCCATGTCAGCTAGGAAAAGCACGACGAGAAAATCCGTGCGGGCATTTGGATTATTCAACTGCACCATTCTTCTCGAGAATTCTGAGCACTCGGGGCCCTTGGCTTGTTTTGCCACTTAAAGCGCTTCCGGCGGCTTGAAGAGTATCCCCGCTGCGATGAGCTGGGGACGTGTAAAAGGGGTCATGGAAAATATGCAGAGGCCAGAGAGCCTCACAAAGAACACTAACTCCATCAAAAAGCTCTCTGCCAGCGCGAGTCTATTAGAGACACGAGAGGTGGAATCGAATTCCGGGCATTGTCTGGACGTCTTTGAAGGATGGCAATGCATGCAAGGACACGCAGTCAGTCTCTACGGGGCGCCGATTCCACTGTGGTTTTGAACGATGTAGATTTCGTCTTCCGATTCACGCACATCAGGACAGAAGTTTGAGCGCGCGTTGACCTGGACATTTTCCTTTGTCCGTCTCTGTGTGGTATTTCTCACCGTCTGCAGACATTCACACCTACAATAGTGTGCACACAACGGTCCGACTTCGTACTGCAGCCCGTGATCGTCAGAATTCCAGTGGATCATTTTTTGTCTCTCGCATTCGTGCTCTTCACTTCACTTTACTAATCCCGTAGTCTGGACGACCGTTGGTGCACCACAGATGATCTGGCAACCAGTTCTCTCCATTCCTCTCGCCTCTCGGACTGTCTCAAGGCTTCGCTGAGCCTCATCCCTGTCCACTCTGAGACGTTGTCCTCCCATCTTTTCCTTTGTCTGCCTCTCCTCTTCCCTTCTTTTACTGTGCCTTGTAACACAGTCTTGGCAAGCCCTGACGATCGTGAGACGTGCCCATACCACTTTAGTTTGCGTCTTTTCACACTGGTCAGTAGTTCTTAATGGGGCCCGATGGCTTGCCTGATCAGGCATCAGGCATTCGTGCTCACCCGCTGGGAAAGGTACAACGCTTTCTTTTCTCTCTTTTATTTTGCACAATGTTTTTGCGTATTTTATAGAAGAAAATGTTCAGAATGTTGCATGATGCTGATTAAATTTGTTTGTTTGTTTGTTTGACTTACAAGGTTTTAAATGATTCCATGAGGAAAACTACTATTGACTGTCAAGGAGACAAGACTATGAGTCAGCACATGCACAGTCTTAATGTGTTTTTCGTGCATACCAGGCAAAAAAGTAAAACATCCTAACGAAAGCTATTACATCCAAGAGATTTTTTCTTTAGTGCCGTGGCAGTCCCTTGTTTTAAACATATTGCATCCAAGACTGAATTACTTACATTTTGGTTCATTCGATAAATGTCGCTTTGAGGGAAAATGAAACAAGATTTTTTTTTTGGTAAATAGAGAATGTCTCCACTTCGTTGATAACTGCTGATAATAGAGTATTGTCCAAGAGGATAAGGAAGAAATTGTTCATGACTAAGTGGTATTCAAACACAAAACTATGCTGATATGACATGATATGCGTGACGAATTTT
>JAWQFJ010001226.1:93044-103044 GCA_034096865.1 Theodoxus fluviatilis
GATGTAACAGAATCATGACGATGACTGACAGACAGTGGAGACGCGTTGACTGCCTCTGCGTCTGCCCAGCTTTGAATCTGTCTCCAATATCAATGCTACACCGACACCGCCATCTGCTTTGCGCTCCAGTCGTGACAAGCCAGTATTCCCGCAGTCTCCTACCGGGATGAGATATTGTCAACGGTTTTGGAGGACTCTGCGGACCTTCGAGGCTGAGTGCCACTGAGCACTCCAAAGTTACTGCCACAGTGCCGGACATCCTGTGCGGGACAGACAGGGAGTTTTCCGCGGTCTCCTGTCCTCAATGGGTTGGGAAATTTGCCATCAGATTTGAAGCTTTCTATAGATTTTTAAAGCTGAATTTCTCTGTGCATCCCTCAGTTCCTACCACCAAAGATCTTACTTCGCTAACACTACGTTCCCGGTCACTTTGCATTGGACAGGCAGAAAGTTTTCCGCAGCCACTTTTCCTCATTTGAATAGGAAATTTGTCGACGGTTTTGAAGGATTCTGTGGACCTTCAAAGCAGAATTTCAATATAAACCCCATTTTTCAATCATGTAGCGATTTTAAGTGTTGCCATTTGATTCCAAGTGTGCAGTCATGATAGCGTAAAATCGTGTGAGCTTGAAAACATACATCCAAGTTTAGTACAGGATTCACGGAAGAAGTGCATGTTTTCAATGTGAGTTTATGATGATCAATCATTTTAAAGGTAATCCTTTCTAGGTACCCCATTTTAAGCATGATTTCAGGACGATACTGCTAGCTCAGCTTATTATTGAAGTGATAAGCATGATGCATCATGTGAGGTGTTTTTTTTCATATGGTGAGAACATGCTTCCAGCGCTAAAGTCATCTATCTGTGATTGATATTTATTTTCGTATGTCTTTTTTTGGTTTTGCTTTTACAATTTGGCAAACTATAACAATGATTCGAATGAGTGCACAGCAGATCATTGCATCTGTTGGAAGTATGCAAGCCAGGCTACAACACAGCAAACCTGTTCTTTAGTACCAGTGATGTCTTGTGCACGCCATCACCATTAAAATGACTTCTGTGCTCTAATGGGCACGTGATGGGTAGACAATTTGAATTTTTAAGTAAAGCTATCTTAATGGGCAAAGGAATACGCTGAAAATTTACGTTAATACGCTAAAATAGTCTACCAATACGCTCAGTGGATAGCTGTGCAAATTTTAGAAGACTCCTGATTTCCTGAGGGGAAAAAAGCAACTCTATATGTTGCTTTTTGTGTGCGACTATGTGGATGAATGAGTTGCCTATGTTCTCATGAGTGAGTCAACAATTGAATGGGTGTACAAACGAAGGAATAATTATGTGAGCGAACGAGCAAATGCATAATCCAGGGAATGAGCGATGAGTTAATGAACGAGTGAGCGAGCGAATGAGCGACAAGAGCGTGAGCGGGCGTGATTGAGTACATAAACAAGCGAGCAAGAAAGTGGGAAAGGGAGGTAGTGAACGAGCAAGTGAATACATGTATGTATGTGTGTATGCACGCGTGCGTGGATGCGCGACTCTATGTGTTTGTACGCCTAGTTGCGTCTTTTTCGCGTTTGTCGTATGATATTACTATTAGCAGTATGTAACAAAAGTGGGCGTATTTGTGTGTGTGTGTGTGTGTGTGTGTGTGTGTGTGTGTGTGTGTGTGTGTGTGTGCTCGCGATAGTATGGGTATCACAAGGAGTGCAAGAGGCAGACGGTCAAAGGTCAACTCCACTATCTACAGATCGACTATCACGTCCCTCCACATTCACACATAATTCACTCTAATTCTTTCTGCTCTCTTGTCCTGGGGTATCTCTCGTGGAGGGCGGGATAATTTCTTCTCTCACTCTCTCCCACGCTCGCATGACGTGACACAGTATTCATCAAAGATTTTCTTTAATCAGACTTAATCATGAGTGAAATCAAATTCAATGCAATATGTACGAAAATGTCAATCAATTCTATCAGTCTACTCTCTGACTGAAAAGTAGAGGATTAATTCCACTGACCAGAAACCAAAATTGACCCAATTACTCGCAAGTTCAAGCAGATGAGCAAAGACGGTTCTCGAATCTCCATCGACGAAAACTTCTGCCCAAAACTATATCCACTCGGGAAAGAGGCATTCATAAGTACACTCTCACTCACGGCGGCGCTATCTCGAGAGGAGAGGATAAAAAGGCCATAGACACCTGTGGGTTCACCCACACACATATATGTAACCGAACTGACATGGGTTTGAACACTCAGTGAGTGCTCAGAACCAAACGACAAAACTCTCTCCATACAGCAAAACTCTGCGTCATGGTCCGGCAGTGACGGATTTTCATTTAGGGAGGACACTGTTCTTCTTGATACAACCTTTCAGATGGTCAGGGGAGGATTAGAATTTTAACGTGTTCTACTTTAACACGGAGCCGCTTGAAATACGTCTGCTCATGACGACATTCTCAGAGCCAACTGATTAGATTTTTCTAGCGTCTTTCGACTGAAGAGTTACACACAGCGCATGCGCCATCATCCTTAACCAATCAACTTCATGATTGCATAATCGACAATCGTGTATACAACTGGTTCAAACCGGTCTGAAAGTGCAAATCTTGGCTTGTTTCCGCCAAAACATCGTTATGGTGAATGTCTCAAACAATATAGCACAATGGAATAAAGGCTGAACCGTAACACCGATGTTGCCAGCAGTGACTGGCTAAGGACATGTAGAGTGATTGACACTGAGTAGTGCTGTTTTGTTAGAGCTGTCAACTGCTGGTGCTTGCTGATCTGCTATGAGCGTTCATTGTTTGCACGGCAAGATGCCCATCTTGACGTACTTCCATAGGTTTTTAAAAAGAATTTATTGGTTTTAGAAGTGACTGTTTGTAATTGACCAATGACCGAAAGAAAATCCTCTTCGTTTCGTTGTTTTACGAATTCGTTCTTTTGTCGCTTTGTTTGTTGCTATGATCGTTGGTTCCTTTTCATACACATGACTGTTTAAGAGTGCGTACTTTTCCATAGCTAGGTAACATATCGTCCTCTAATTACTGTATAATTGCAATTAATGTGATAAGACCATCCACTCAGAAGAACTTGTGGAACACTCTGGATTGGTTTCTAATTTCATCTCCAATGATATATCGTCATACCATAGTAGTAACTTGCGTACATCTCATAACTGTCCTAACATTTCGAGAAGCACTATCCCAAATCAGGAAAAGAAGTAAGTCGAATTTTTTGCAGACCGAAGAAAATATTATCAAACCATTTCAAGGTGGATCAGACGCCGGAAATCTCTGAAGCACAGCCGACGCAATGTCCTATGTACATGTATATGCGGCATGCCCTGCTGAAAGTGGGAATTCCGAGACAATATTGCATTAGTTGATACCGCACTGCCTCAAGCATCTGGTGCAGTGTGTACACTGGGGTGAGAGCTTGCCAGACACATCCTGCATTCCTTGCAGACCCTCCTGGTGGGAATGAGCTTGGGACAGCCAGATACGTGCACGTACTGCGAGAACAACCCCACCTCGTGCCGCCAGATCTCGGGCATCTTCATGGTGACGGTGCTGAGCAAAGGCACCTACAACCCCGTGGTGGAGGTGCCAGCCTCGGCATGCAAGATCAACATCAGTGAACTCCGTCCCAGCGTCAACTACCTGGGTAAGTCACGTGTCGCCCTTTGCTCCTGCTGCTGTTCCTTCATTGAATTACTGTGCATCCGTTTGCTCCTGCTCCTCCTGTTTATACCGTCTGCCTGTCTTCATAATTCTTCTCTTCATGCCCCTACTTCCACATCCCCTCTGCTCTCCCTGCCTCTGCTTTCGCATATCCTATTAATTTTCTGCTTTTCCTCCTTCTCTTGCTCGTCCTCCTGCTTCTGCTCCCCTGCCTCCTCCTGTTCCTCCTCCACCTCTTCTGTCTCCACTTTTCTCTGCACCTTTTTCTTGCTCTCAAGTTGCATCTTCTCCTCTTGCTGCTGCTGCTCTTACTTTTGCACGTCTTGCTTCATCGTCTTCTCTTCCTAGTCCCTTCGCGTTTCCTGGGCCTGCTCGTGATCTTCCTTTTATCTATTTTCTTGCTCTCTGTTTGTAGTGTGTTGGTTACCCTTTGTGTCGTCCCCTTTAGCACCCACGTCCTACACTTGCGCGTACACACACAGAAATACACAAACACACAGAGGCACACACACACACACACAGAAACACACACACAAACACACAGAGGCACACACACACACACACACACACACAAACACGCAAACACACACACACACACACAGAGGCGAGCGAGCGAGCACACAAGCGCCCGCGCGCACACACACATACACACACAAACAAACATACAAGAGGCAGATAACATCAAAAGGTTAAGAGTATTCCAATTTTCGGAGGTAAACCGTCCTTCTTCTCTTTCTGCAACCGCATCTACAATTACTAACTCGATTGCCCTGACGTAAACCAATCTGCTTTGTGAGTCTGTTAGCTTGTGTGTGTGTGTGTGTGTGTGTGTGTGTGTGTGTGTGTGTGTGTGCGTGTGTGTGTGTGTCGCGCGCGCGCATGCGCGTGAGCATGAGCGAATATGTATGCATGTGCTGTGGTGCATCTGATTGCGATTGTGTTATAGCAGCTGCTGCTGCTGAAGTTTTATGTATATCAGCCTGTGTTAGATATGTAAGACCAATGATCAAGAAAAATCACTGGAAATGGTAAGAGTAAGTCAAGTCATGATTTCCCTAGAAATGTTCTTTTTAACGTATCACGTACGGAAACGCGGTGGGTAATGTTTACGCTCAACCCGCAAGGGCATGTGTAATGGCTGACCGCCTTTCTAGCTGGATGGAGAGTTCTCCGGTAGGCATTGTTTGCCAGCTCCCGCTCACCGGTGAAAATAAAGGATTTCCATCTAATTTCATGGCTGCATTTTCTTGTATGGTTTCTTTCCAGTGTTCATGTTTATCTACTCTGGGAGTGTAGGCCTGCGTGTTGCGTTGCTCGTAGGTGTCAGCTCCAGGAATATCGCGTGGAGGACGCATTGCGAGCACGGTGTGGAGCGTGAAACGCGAGCTTAGTGCAATTAGCGCGGGGACGCTTGCGCTGCTGACAGATTCTGTAACCTCTGAGAAGCAAGCAAAGCGAACTTACTGGCCTTCGGCACCTCTAGTTGCAAAGCCGGAAAGTCTGACATGTTCGACCTCCGGACGTCTCGACTCGAATGGGGACCGCAAGCTAAATAATACGTGCTTGGTATGCAAGTGCATTCTTGACAAAACTTGTTGTACGATGACACATTGGGAATGTTCTGGGCGAGCATCTCCCGCCTGACCGGTTGGCACCTGATAGCTAGACCTCCCTGAAGACGGGCATATGCGATGGGACGTTTTTGATTTGCCGCTTTTCTCACAGCATGCCGTGCAAAAGGCGTGAGGGAAATGTGCAACGGGACATACGATGCGGCCACACAAGACGTTGGCCAAGGTAGTGTGCAGCCATGAAGAAGTCAAAATGAATGTATTCATGGTGTAGATATGGTCAAACTCGCATTAGTAGCTTTAATCCAGAATTACTTGCAGCCAATAACATGAAATAGTAGTGTCGCGCGACTTAGCTTCATTGTTCTCATTCACTGTCACGAAACGATAGGCATGAATAATTCATATTCTAGGTCACTCGCTCCGTTGTAAACGTTGCCTTTTTAATAATACATTCGGCATCATAAATTGTGATCAGTTATACGATTAGTAGCCTTACTATCAAAGCTGAATGTTTCTTTTCTGTTTGAAAATTAGTTCATGAGCATGTGACGTGTGAGCGAAAATTGCCTATCAGTTTTGAACATTGCATGAATTAAGGTGAAATAGATAGATCACATGACGGGAGCATTGTTGAAAGAGACTACTCTGTGTCAACAAAGGTCAAAAAGAACTTTTCTTTCGAAATGAATTTTCAAAACTCAATAAAACTTTACAGACGATTTCCCCCCCGGCTTCTCTCAACGCACTTGCGTAAGCTAGTCCATCAGGGATGGTCACTTGAAATAATTCGTCTTTAAAGGAAGCGACCAAGCGATATCAAGTTTTACGCTAGACTGATCCGAACTCTTGAGAGATCAGGGGGAAGAGCATCGCATTACAAGCTGCTTTGATGTCTAAATCGACGCAAACGAGTTACTGATTTTTGTTAAAGAAGTTATCGCTACCTTCTTCCTGCAAGTAATCCCTCTTGGAACAGAGCCATCAAAGAAGATCGCAGAAATAGTGCCCGCACCTATTTGGCCCCTGCGCATCTCTGAAATCTTTAATCTTCTTCAGGCTGTAATTTCACCATTCACCGATATTGAGGTTTCCACATTTGGAAAATTTTGAAGGCTGGGAACGTAGGCGTGAGTTCTGACGGAGAGATGTTTGGCACGAGCGATCCATTAAAAAAGATTTTCTTACATTTCCTCAGTGCGTGGTAAGAGTGCTTGCCGTAGTAAGGTTGCCGAACGCCAAAGAGAAAAGATGGTTAGGTCATGTCCCCAGTTGTCTGCTGGAGGCTGCACACAACAGTATATATAGAGGAGACATGCAGCAACAGCAGCAGCAGTAATGGTAGCATAAACAAAATCAGCCATGATAATGGTTGGAATTTTCATCAGAGGCTGCGGTAGCAACGAAAAAATAACAACATCAGCATAATCACCACTGGCCATACAAACAACAGCATGCAAACCAGCACTGGTTATGACATAAGTCGCAAAACATCATGGAGCAGCAGGAGCTGCGGTAGCATATACATGTACATGTACAGCACGAGTAACAGAGACGTTATCAGCACTCGCTGTTGCAACAAAAGATGCAAACATATTGGCAGCATCAACTCCTGTAGAAGACTGCGAAGACAACTCAGATTTGCTCAGACAAGCACAGGCAGCAACAACGAAGCAGCAATAACGAGGCAGCGTCTGCTTCTCATGCAGGATCCAAAGCAACAGCAGCAAAAGCAACAGGAGCGAGCTAAGCAGCAGCAGTGTCCTCGTTGGCGCAGCTGTACGCCAATACGTACGGGAGCAGGTGCAGAGAGAGGCGGTGAAGATGGAAGGGTTTTCTCGAGACTCCTGAAGGCAATCCTGCCCTTGCGCAATGGCACACCCCATGGATTCCTCTTCTCCGTTGCAACGCTGCTAATCTGCCTTCATTTCTCATCTTACTGCCCTCGCCCCCTGGTCCGAATGGATGAATGGTCGGAGGCCAAGTAAGCGAGATAAGCCATTCATCCCGTGCATGTAATTTATTTGCTGCTGTTGACTTCAATTAATCCCGCCTGGGTAGGGTTCCTCCACTTGGAGAGAGTTGGGCAGAACCCCCGCAATAAACAACTAAAGTGCAGCTCGGGAGTTTCAGCAGACGCTTTGTTTTAAAATCTCCAGAAACCTCAGTCAACCGTTGGGGTTAAAGGAGGTCGCAGCTTGTGCCAATTAATTACTTCATGGCACAGAGCTCTGTGGAATGCGTTGCAGTTTTAAGCCGAGTGAGAGAAACGACAAGGTACTGAGCGATGAGCAACCGTTTTGGATGTAGTTCTCCTGCAGTAGGCTGCATTTGATTTGTTGATTCTTATGAAAGTTGAAGAAAGAATCCGAATGCGTTTAGGATGAATGCATATCTAAGAGACGCGCACACGCTCTATTAACCGCTTCCCCGCTCCTTAGAGCATTCGTGGGAAACTGTTCCTGTCCTAGAAAACGGAAATACGGAGCCACATTCCGAAAAAAAACTCACATCGTTTTATTATGACAACGTAAATAGCATCTACGTTACACATGCTCATGGGTCTTGCTCAGAGTTGAGTTGCCTGTCATTTTTGTCTCATACCTCATGCGTTCTTTCCCTAAAATTTACGACCATCTTGTCTACAACAATTATTCCTGAGTCTTCCCATCTGTTTATAGTTAGGCTTCTGTGTGCCGCACAAGGCAATGTAAAACAACGAATGGAGAAAACAAGCAAAACAAAAGATACAGTGTCGAATAACATTTCTTCTTACGGGTGTTGAATATCGCAGAGAGATTTACACATGAGCGCATTTTACCTTTTTTTTCTTCTGCCAACTGCTTTCTTCACTCCAGTGCATAACCAACTCAGCAACTACTACTTTTCCCCCCCAAACCGTCTTTCTCCTTCTTCCACGCCCTTGTCCTGTAAAGAGTCATTAATGAGAAGCGCACAGGCACCACCCATTCCTACCTGAAGGGTTTTGCCGAGTGTCGACTCTAACCGCACCATGGCTGACCTCTGCAAACTCCATTTCCTCCCAAGGCAGTCTGACGAGACCCATGAATGGACTAAAGTCAAGAGCTCCACGATCCTAGCCGCTCTTTGTCGTTCCCTCCGTCCCACCCAGCTCTCGGCCTGCATCTTGAATGGGGACCAAAGAGCAGTCATGTTGTGGATGAAGTGCACTTCACCGTGTGTTTTGATTCATTTGAACACTTTGAATGTTCACGTGGAAAAGGGGTTGCACATGATTACTTTTGGCTCATCCTCTAACGGTCCTTCTTCAAAGTCAACTCTCTCTCTCTCTCTCTCTCTCTCTCTCTCTCTCTCTCTCTCTCTCTCTCTCTATCACTCACACACACACACACACACACACACACACACACACACACACACACACACACACAAGCGCGCGCTTATTTGCTTGCTTGCTTGCTTGATGGAGCGCAGGAGATAAGTGAACTATGAACACTCGCAGGGTCTAGGAATAACATGAATTCAGACTGTTAGTACAATCGTAGGTTTGAGACTTTTTTACGTTGTCTCTGGCAAGTCTTAACTCTTACTGGAACAAAGTATCATCAAAGGCCATTCAAATAAAATGTGTTTGCAATGTAATGGACGGGGCAGCGAGCGCAGACTGCCGCACGTGTAGATCCTCCACTTGCAGTAAGTCTCAAATAACGGTGATGTACCACCACAACATTCTGTGAACCCGAGTCAGTAGTGACTCTGGCACAGTTCGTAATGAATGTGTAGTAGACTTGGCCCTTCGCATTACAGCATTGCACCAAAAATAGTTCGTTCTGATTCTATTTTTTTCTCCACCTTTAACAGAAATCATTCAGATGTCTAAACTTGTTTCCATTTCATCACAAGCATTTTATTTTATCGAATAAACGCTTGTTTATTGCCTCAACAAGAGTAAGTTGTGAGTTTTGTGCGAAAAAGTCTTAGAACTACTTTAACGGCGTATGTCGGGGGGCATTTCGGTTATCCCACAAGCCTCTCGTGTGATTTCTATTTGCACATTTCGGACGGCATCCTTCCTTCACGTGATATAAAGTGTGCTAGAGACACTTTCGCCGGCAGGCGAAGTCTCTAGTGAACTAGAATGCCTCCACAGTTGCTTAGACGTCTCATCCGTGAGGACTATGCTGTTCCATAAAAGTTCATTGGATGCAGCCTGGAGTGTGCAAATGGAAGACTTTTCTTGTGATAATCGCCTTCAGACCTTCGACATTATCAACGTCAAGATGTGGGCCGTCGGTGTTTAGGTGAACGCTAGCTCTTGGAGCTGTTTCAGGGGGACTAAATGGAGGCAAATCACTGGTGGAAATTGTCCTTAGGCTGTAGGGTTGTTCTTCGCGTATGTGTTAACTCCGAGGCTGGGTGAGTCACAGAAATGCGCTTTGCACAACAGGAGGGTTTATAGAAGGACGTACTACTATTCACTGTCTCCAACCCCTGACTTGGCACTTTGAAGATGTACAAGCTCTTGAAGTAATCAGATCTTCTCGAGACGGGCGTGAGCAACGTAATCCGGTGTTCTGTATCTCTATACTCGAGGTTGTCCCTTCATCCGAAAATGTGTAAGACGGAGTACCGTGACCTTAACGTAGCGTGCAAGAGACACCGAGCTATCATTTGACTCGGCAGCTTGTTGCGAAGAAACGGTCTTTTGAGTGACCCCTAGGACATATTTTTAGTTCAAACAACTGTTTATTTGAAAT
>JAWQFJ010001226.1:108044-110002 GCA_034096865.1 Theodoxus fluviatilis
CCCACAAACGAAAATCCAGGCACAAATATATCGCTTTGGCGATCGGAGAAAATAATTGAAAATTATACAAAAGGCAAATCATACCCCAGAAAAAGTTTATAAAAATCACAACACATTTGAATGCATCTCTATGATGGCATGGTATCTTGCTATGAAGCAAACAATTACTCTTCTAAACTTCTCGGGCTACACAACTTTTCACGTGAATTTAAGTAAGCTCTATCTTCCTCCTTGTCTTTTTGATATGGTTGAAACTGAGCATGATTGCAGATAGATCTGACATTCATAATTATTCATGCAGATATTTCAAACGAAGATAACGCATGGTCAAGACCGTCTTATATTTTAAGGAAGCTTCATAGGGCTTAATTTATCAGCGTTTTAAGAGTTAAAAGAATTACAGAATTGAAAGAGTTATATGATACCATTTTCTGAAGGGAATGGCTGAGCACGGTTCCAAAGAAGTAGTTACTTGATACAAAAGAATTAATGACAGGTTGAACGGGTAGGCACACATTAAGTAGCATAAGCAGACCAAACAAATGCCAGGCTGTAAAGGGACACCAATGGCCGTGATAGGGGTTTACTTGCAAGACAACTAAAGCACACAATCGTCAGGTGTATTCGTCTGCGCCCAGCAGCTGAACCTTACAACACTGTTTCTCTTAGTGAAAAGTTTATCGTAGACTGAAGGTTATTCTAATGTATGGCGGGTGGAGCACAGATGAAAAGGAAGATTTGCCCACCTTGGGGGCTATTGGGAGACTATAACTTTACACTGTGTAATACGCTGGTGAATGGATTAATAAGACAATACAAACGCTTTCTGTGGGAGTAGAGACAAGCATGATATATGAAGTCTGGGTAGGAGGTAAGGTCGTTTTCGATTCAAAGCCACTTTTCCATTTCTTTCATCCCGAAAACACGGATTACCGCCAGGTGTGGCAATTTGCACCTCAAAGCACGAGGGCTTTGGCAAGGGTATCGTGTCACAGACACCATGGGACGTAGCTACTGGAAAGGCAAAGGGGGGAATGCGACACACTTGCCTTCCTGACCTGTATGCAAACTTCAGGGAGCAAGTACAGTCAGGCGACCTCTGTCAAAAGTGGCATGGTCCTTCCGTCCAGAATGATGTTGCCTCCATGATGAAAAGTACACGCTGTTTAGAACGATTGCTCGATGTTTAATATCAACTGGAATTTTCAAGCACGAAGATAACCCGCTTTTGATTGGGTATTCCTCCGTGTTTTATGCCGAATTATAGTTTAGATTTATCATTTCCTTCTTACCCTCTCATTAATTCAGCCTCTAACTTCTCTGTCTCTCTCTGTCTCTCTCTGTCTCTCTCTCTCTCTCAGTCTCTCTCTCTGTCTCTCTCTCTCTCAGTCTCTCTCTCTCTCTCTGTCTCTCTCTCTGTCTCTCTCTCTCAGTCTCTCTCTGTCTCTCTCAGTTTCTCTTTGTCTGTCTGTCTGTCTGTCTGTCTGTCTGTCTGTCTGTCTGTCTGTCTGTCTGTCTGTCTGTCTGTCTGTCTCTGTCTCTCTCTGTCTCTCTGTCTCTCTGTCTCTCTCTCTCTCTCTCTCTCTCTCTCTCTCTCTCTCTCTCTCTCTCTCTCTCTTATATTGTCCATTTTTCACATCTGCTTACTTCAGCCACCCCTGGCTGAACTATTGAAGGAGTTTCGGCTGATTGGGGGTGGGGGAGTAGGGGAGGGAGTGTACATCAAAAATATTTGGCCTACATGTATGTTATTTGTTTTTAACATTTGGATGTTTATAAAATTGTTTTTTTATGTATATGTCATTGTAGTTACGTCAAGTTCCATATTTGAATTTTGCTTCTCTGGTACACTATCTACCCATTTTAGTATGCTTAAGAAATTGTACATGTATAATTCTTGCGATAATTATACTGACTCTCTCTCTCTCTCTCTCTCTCTCTCTCTCTCTCTCTCTCTC
>JAWQFJ010001226.1:110017-120017 GCA_034096865.1 Theodoxus fluviatilis
ACATGGAAACAGTATTTCGAGTGTCTTTTCAATCGTACGACAAACACACAGGTAGAAAATATCTACTACCCTGATCAAGTCGAAACGTTTGATGACATGCTAGATAAAGCGATTACATCAGAAGAAGTAAACCAGGCTATACAAAAGCTCTCGAGTGGAAAGGCTCCCGGTCTAGACGAGATCCCGGGAGAATTTTTCAAGACAAGTAGTACGTACATGCTACCCTTCTTAACAAAACTCTTCAATACAATATTTGACAGTCAGATCTTTCCACGGGATTGGAGCACGTCCATTATCATCCCTCTTCATAAACAAGGAAACAGACTCGACCCTGCAAACTATAGAGGCATCTCCCTACTAAGTACAACTAAGCGAATGCACACATGGGCTGAAAAGAAAGGGAAAATATGTATGGAACAGGCTGGTTTCCGGACAGGGTATTCAACTATCGACCATATTTTTACACTCCACTGCATGATAACCAGACATGTGTATGGAGGGGGCAGAGGGAAACTATATGTAGCATTTGTAGATTATAAAAAAGCCTTCGATTCTGTTGACCGTCAGATCCTTTGGCGTGCACTTGCACAAGCAAATGTTTCCCCAAAATTCCTTGGTATGCTAAAAGCTATGTACGCCCAAGTAAAAGCCTGTGTCAGGTGGAAGGGCGTCATCTCAGAGTTAATCGATTGCCCCATTGGAACAAAACAAGGTGCCTTAGAGTGTCCAATACTATGTTCTCTCTCCATCAACCAAGTTGCAGATTATATCCGTAAAAATGGTAAACATGGTGTTCAAATGGTAGCTGGAAATGCAGAGTTTTACTTTCTAATCTTTGCGGATGATGTGGCACTTTTGTCTACCACACCAGCAGGACATCAGACTCAAATAGACAACCTTGCGTGTGCGTCTAAACGAATTGCTCAGGAAATCAATATAGATAAGACCAAAGTCATGGTTTTCCGGAGAGGAGGGCACACAGCACAAGGTGAAAAATGGTTCTTAAATGGAAAACAGCTTGATGTAGTGAATAATTATAAATATCTGGGTTATACGTTTTCTACTAGACTCTCAACAACAGTATCTTTAGACAGCTTGGCTACTGCAGCAAAACAAAAAACAATCCATCTGTTTAAAATGATGTGGAGCCTTAAGAATATGAAACCTAGAATATTTTTCCGTCTCTATGATGCACATGTCCAGTCTTCCCTACTATACGCGGCAGAGCTATGGGGTCTTGAGGAACATAAAAGTGTAGAAAAAGCTCACCTGTTTGCTTGTAAACGCTTTTTAAATGTGGACTTTAGAACAGCTAACAGTTTGGTTTATGGAGAAACAGGAAGGTTTCCACTTGCCATAAACAGTACAATGAGAGCAATACAGCACTGGCTAAAACTTACTAAAATGACGGATGATAGGCTACCCAGGCACGCATACCTCATGTTGTCTAACACAAAGATCCCAGATGATCTAAACTGGGCAAAGTTAGTTGAAAATGTAATATGCAAGGCCGGCTATGCGTATATCTGGAGAAATGGAGGCGATACTACTGAGAGAAGTTTTCTTGTAAACTTCACAAATAGGCAACAGGATTGCTATAGAGAGCTGGAACAGCAAAATTCGTGACAGTGAAAGATTCATAATGTATCGATCCTTCAAAAGAACCTTAGAAAATGAAAAATACTTAAAATACATTGAGATTAAAAAATTCAGAGATGTATGTATCCGGTTTAGATTTGGAGTGAATGAATTACCTGGTAACAAGCTATCTATGCGCAGCCACAATATAGACCAACATTGCCTCCTTTGTGGTGAATGAGAAAGATTTTCTATTTCCTTGTCCTTTGTATGCTGATCTACGTAATAAATACATAGATGAATACATCAAATGTCCAGAAGCTGCTGATGCCACCTTTTTAATAGATGAACACACGCAAGGTAGCAATGTATCTTTATTATGCCTTCCGATTTCGAGACCAATTTCTTGCTAGTTTAGAACAAGACCATGAACAATAATGTTATGATGAAAGAATGTACTTTAATACTATATTTATACTGTTTCTATTGTTTGTTTGCCACTGGTATGTACTAGCCAATGTGTTCACTTGGATTCTTCTCCTTGTTTCAAATTATGGCTCAAGTATACTGGCTCCTCAAAAAGAAGCAAGTCATGTACATGTATGTATTGTTGTGATGGGCCGGTGGCCTGAACAATAAAATCAATAAATCAATCAATCCATCAATCAATCAATCAATCAATCAATCAATCAATCAATCTCTCTCTATCTCTATCTCTCCCTCCCTCCCTCCCTCCCTCCCTCCCTCCCTCCCTCCCTCCCTCCCTCCCTCCCTCCCTCCCTCCCTCCCTCCCTCCCTCCCTCCCTCCCTCCCCCAACCCCAACCCCAACCTCTCCCCCGCAAGTCTCTCTCCAGTCATTAAAAATTGAATTGAGTTAGGATGAGAGGAGACTAAAAACATAAAGATACAATAGAGTGGAAAAAGAAACATGTAAACCCTATGTTTTACGACCGACCCCGAAATGCGCTCCTTCACATACGACCCCACCCCACCTTTTTCACCTCGATGAATGAAGAGCCATTTTTTGTGAGGGCAAAAGTCTCGTGGGCAGTGAATTAACTTGAAAGGCAATCCTGCCATTTGCATCGAAGCAGCCCTTCCACTCTCTTCTCTTCGAGCTTTGACGAGCTCCTGGCCGTTAAACTGCTCGAGGGAAAACGGGTGTCAGGGAAAGGAAGTCTGAGACGAGCAAATGATGCCCATCTCGGCACGTGATGCAGTTGAGCTGCTTTGCCTCCACACCCTAGCACAGGGGAACAGAGGAATCGATAGCTCCTGCAGTCTGGATGCAAATGGAATTCCCTGCCGCTGAAACTTGCCAAGGGTGATACCAGGGAAGCACGCTGCTAAGATGTAGGGCAATGGGGGGATTGAGAAAGGTGCGTGTGATGGTGGGAAGGAAAAGAAAGACCTCTGTGTTTAAAAGCGTGGTGTGTGTTTTTTGCACGTACAACGCAGAAGTACTCAAAGTTGTATGTCAGCACGATCAGCATGTAGCACGTTAAAAAAGAAGGAAATAGCATAAAAGCAGGTACAAATTATCTGTACCGGAAAGAAAAAGGTAACAAAGAACTTCAGTTCTGTAATGTAAGTGTGAGAATACTTCGTGCATGGTGTCTGAGGAGTGTGCACGAATATTTCGTGTTTGTTTCACTGAACCAGTTTTCCCAGTAGTATCACGCAGCTGCATAATTCAATGTTTCATGTGATCGAAATTTGAATAGCAATTTCTGTTATTGTAGCGCAAGTGATGCTGGGTGAAAAACGTGAACCTGAGAAACCGAAAGCTTATAGAAAGGTAACAAAGTGCAGTAGGAACTTTTCAGTCACGGCATTTGAGGCTGAAAGGATATTTCTCAAGAATATTGTAATTTCCATAATGACAGCTTGTGTGCTTTTTAAGAAACTTTTAAAGTAGAGCTCTCATGAAAACTTTTGTTACTACACGGCAAATTATTTTGTCAACTTCAACTTTTCCCCCTGCAAGTTCTCTCGTCTAAGAACTGAAACACATGTTCAAGGTATGTAAAACAAAAAAATTTGAAAAGGGTTTTTTCCTGCATACCTTCCATCAGCAAGAGTTACTGTGGAAAAGAAAGTGCGCAGGGCAAAATCTTGGTAAGGAAAAAGATCCCTTGCACTTTTGCAGTCGGTGCTTGAATCAACGTGTGCTCCACGTGCATGCTTCGTTTTCGGTGCGCTCCAAACTATTATAGTTTCTGTATCATGTAATGTGCACTGCTCTCAAAGCAAAGCCATCTCAACTTTATCAAGTCACACCACCTGCGTGCGTACCACATGCATGTTGGGGACTTCTTGTAAACGTATTCCATTGCAGACGCAAACTATGGCAGGATGCAGAGTGTCTAAAGCAAGTTCTCAAAGTATCACGTGTATGCTCCGGTGACCATTCGCCGTCTGCTTCAGACAAATTAATTGTCAACTCTAGGCAGCTCAGTAATGAAATTGCCTCAGCGGTCCGCGGTGCGATCAGCGTGGAAATCGCCTCATCGAAGCAATGCTGGAAAGTAATCAATAATTTGTTATCTGCGCTCGTTGGCGCTCAAGGAGCAAGGTTTCATTAGCCGCAATGATTGCTCCCACCCAGAATAACGCCCTGGCACGCGAGGACCGCGAGGCGCGTGGGAAAATAATCTCTTCCCGCCAAAAACTAGACAGTTGCACAAGGAAACTGCGAGATAAGGGGGCTTGCCAGCGCGCGGCATGGAGGGGTGCAGTGAGATAGCCAGAGAAATACCGGCCACGACAACTGCATCCACTCGGCAGAGGCTGACTGCGAAGAGAGTAAGGTAAAAGGAAAGCAGTGTACCCGCCGATAAGGCAACCTCCCGAACATGGTCAGGATTTGATGGGATTACAGGCCAACACGGTATATCCTTGATTTCTGCAAACGGAAACCGTTGTGTTCCCAAGAAGGCGGGGTCCGAGGAGGACATACCGGCCTACTATTACGTGAATGTTCCTGGCCCTTGCTTGTTTTTGATTGCGAAGCTTTGTAACTCCATAGCCTAAGGAGACCAGCAGAAAACGTCTCTCTTTGAAGTTATGAGTAGAAAAACGTCAGTTTTCACGAGAACTCTTGTGAACCGGGCTGTGGAGACGATAACGGTTATGTTTATCAGAGGTCTGGAAATAGACGTCGAGAAGAAAGCGCTAAATTTAAAGAACTTATGTAGCGCAGTGTGTGTGTGTGCGTGTGTGTGTGTGTGTGTGTGTGTGTGTATATGTGTGTGTATGTGTGTGTGTGAGAGAGAGAGAAAGAGAGAAGGGGGGGGGGGTTGAGGGGGGTATGGCGCTGACTCGGGAACAGTAATAGAGAGGATGAGCCACAATGGACGGGTGGATGCCCACGTTGCAGCACTACATTCGTATAAAAATGGATGACAAGAAAATGTAAGGATGAATGAGCGAAAACTTCACACGCAGTGTTAAAATGGGTGAAACTCATAATTCTGACTTTGTTAAAAGTTTTTCCAACTTTAAGCATGCATACAAGGAAGAGACCTGTTGTGTCCCATCAAACAAAACGCACTGTTGTAGAAAGAAAGTTCCAGGGCATTCGTGAAATAGCATGACTAACAGGTATCTGAAGATTGGGAATTTTGGGGGCGGATACAAGGACGGACAGATGAATGAGTGGATAAATGAAAAGATAAGGAAGACGACATCGTTGATAATGACAAAGGCTTCGACGATGCACGCGACCACTATATCCAAACCCTTACTCTCGCATTAAATTCATCAGCCCTTTTCTCCTTTGCAGCTCCTGTACTACCAGAAGAACCCTGGGATCTCCTTCACCTTCGTTCTTCCCAACAACGTGCCCTTCACACCTTACGAAGGGACGTCTGCGCACGAACCGCACCAGCTGCGCCATCGCCACGCTCACCAGAGACGCCAGCACCTGAAGCGGCTCCTGGCACGGCGCCGAGATCACCCGGCCACAACAGGGGAGGATGAGTCTGAAGGTGCCGAGACGCCCGAAGAGTCCTCCCCTATCCACCCCACGTCCTGGCCTCCCTCTCCTACCAGCAATGATAGGGAAGACACCTACGACCGTCGTGGTCACAGGTCTTTCGAGGGTCTCAGCCAGAGCTCCTACGGTGGCCACGACCAGGAATCCACCCGTCAGGATTCCTACGGGTCCAGGGGCGAGCACCGTGCGTCACACATCACTAGGGACCGCCAGGAGCTGAGGGAGGCTTCTGCCGTCCTGCCCGCCACTGCCTTCACTGGAGACCGTGGCCATGTCATCCCGAGGAGGACCGACTCCCAAAGAGTCCACTCCAGTAGCAGCAGCGGTAGCAGTCTGGATAACAGCGTAAGGCCTGACTACAGCAACCAGCGCACCTACGGCAGCCACACGCTGGGGGGCCGAGGACTGAGCTACTCCTTGGCCTACCCTGTGGTGGATAACCAGCAGGGACCCGTGCAGCTGGCGCAGAGGCCGAGGTACGTGGCTTCACGCGAAGACAACCCAGACAGGGGCCGCTTCGGCTACAGCGCCCTGACGGCTGGGAGCAGCGGCGCCCACGTTCCCGGTGACACCCAAGGATCGGGACCCTATGCTCCCTCCAGAGAGTCTGGCTTGGGACGAGACCGCGGAGTGGACAACCAATACATGTGGCGGATTTCGGGCCTCACGGAGTGCTCCCATTCCTGTGGAGGAGGTAAGGGTTTGTTCCTGGAGGCATGTCGAGAGATGTTTCATCGATTGACAGGGGAAAAGGGGTTGCGAAGGCTGAGAAGGTGTAACATAATCCTCTTTTTGCTAATATTTCTAAGTGCTCTCTGTGGAGTGTCGGGTTGCTGTCAGACGTGTGCTTCGTGCTTTGTGCCCACCAAGAATAAGCACTCTAGATCGAGGTGCAGAATACCATCAATTCATTAAGCTCAAGTTTTGACAGAAAATCGATGCATCGCGCCCACGTCTGAATAGAGTACCACCAATATGTTTTATCAAAACGTTTTCCCTTTTGTCCGAACAGCCCCTTTCAGTCCACAACCTTGATGTCGCTCCTCCGTCTGTTTGATCATGATACCGTAATCTCTGCTGTATCGGTGTTTAAAAGGCCTGGTCTTATTTATTTTGCTGACATATTGAGACGCGCTGTGCATGACTTCAACACATAGTGCAGCAGCGTGTGTGTTTTCTAGAATGGTTCTTTGACAGTATGTAATACAGGCAACCTAGATGCAATAAAAAGCATAACATGGTCTTGCCAGTGGTTTTTAACCAGTAGCTGTATAAATTACTGCGACTGTCTTATAAAGGTGAACAAAATCATGTTACAGCCAATTATAGACGGTTATGCGTGAGTTCTAACAATTTTAAGAAGGGTTGCATTGTTGGAGGAGAATAAGGTTTTGTGCAAGAAAACGGATCTGTTTGCCATAATTATGTTTTGCACAAGCTCCACAACCTACCTCTTTCCTCGTGTCTTGTTTAGTTGATTGACTGCAATTTATAACCCTCTCACTCTACCTACCAATGTAAACCTGTGGCACCTTCATGGTCACTTCATTCTGTCTGACCAGGTCACTGTCTCTATTCAGATCCACAACTGTGCCACGCACGTGACCATCCTTTCTGAACTCGTCCATCTGACTCGTTGATCTTTCTCGCCTGTCTGACCACTGTTCGTCTAAGGACACCAGTCCACTTGTCTCACTCTAGCCTTCGCTGCCCACAACCGCCTGTATGGTGAGGAAATCAATAGACTCACCGCATCGCTCTATACGTTTCGTGAAAAGCGAATTACTGCGATAATCGAAACTTGATTCGCTGTTTCTCTAACCAGTTCTAGTGATTTTTGTTATCAATGGCCTTACGTAGCCTATCGGCCTTAATTAAAACTCTGTTCATTGATTGATTGATTCATTTAGTCATTCATGCATTCATTCATTCTTTCATTCATTCGTTCAGTCGTTCATTCATGCTGCCTACAGGGACCCAGGAGACGAACGTGGTGTGTGTGCTGCGCCAGACGCAGGCGCTGGTGACGCCGGAGAACTGTGACGGCAAGGTCAAGCCCCACGTGCAACAGGTTTCCTGCAACACCAACCCCTGCTCCCCTTCGTAAGTACACTTGCATGCCACACTTGCACACGTCGTAGTCGTCGTCGTCGTCGTCGTTGTCGTCGTCATCATCATCATCATCATCATCATCACCATCATCATCATCACCATCATCATCATCATCATCATCATCACCATCATTTGTGCTTCTCTGAACACTGTTCAGTATCTCAGCTGGATGATACAGGAGCAGATGTAGATGATGTAATTGTATTCCGAGGAATTCAAGTCCAGACATTTGTACTCATACCGCGCTTGTGTCGGTGCAGTAAGGGTCCAAGTACCCGTGAAATACTCGTGATGTGGCCACAAACCAGCTTTGGATCGAAATACTTCCCAGGAAGTGGAGACAGTGCTGGTTCCAGATTCTGTTTATCATGTCCGTCTGTTTCTGTGCCTGGTCCCTGAAGCCAGTAAAAGACTGAAGCGTGAGGCAATTTGAGATGCAGATACAGGCGATACATTGCCCTGAAGAAACCTGTACCTTTACCCTTTGCCTTTGCAACAGCTGGGTGACTGAGGACTGGTCCGAGTGCAGCGTGACCTGTGGGTCCGGCACCCAGACTCGACGAGTGGAATGTCGTCAGCGCTTCTCGCCAACTCTCGACATCAGCGTCTCGGCCTCCACTTGTGACGTCACCGCAAAGCCCGCCGTGGCCCAGCAGTGTGAGAAGGAGATCTGCGCCCAGTGGTACACCTCCTCCTGGAGCAACGTAAGTGTAGTGTAGTTTTACACCTCCCCCTGGAGCAACATAAGTGTAGTGTATTCAGTGGTACACCTCCCCCTGGAGCAACGTAAGTGTAGTGTAATCAGTGGTACACTTCCTCCTGGAGCAACGTAAGTGTAATGTAATCAGTGGTACACCTTCCCCTGGAACAACGTAACTGTAGTGTAGTTTTACACCTCCCCCTGGAGCAACGTAAGTGTAGTGTAGTTTTACACCTCCCCCTGGAGCAACATAAGTGTAGTGTATTCAGTGGTAAGCCTCTCCCTGGAACAACGTAAGTGTAGTGTAATCAGTGGTACACCTCCTCCTGGAGCAACATTAGTATAGTGTAGTTTTTACACCTCTCCCTGGAGCAACGTAAGTGTAGTGTAATCAGTGGTACACTTCCCCCCGGAGCAACGTAAGTGTAATGTAATCAGTGTTACACCCCCCCCTGGAGCAACGTAAGTGTAATGTAATCAGTGGTACACCTCCCCCTGGAGCAATGTAAATGTAGTGTAGTTTTACACCTCCCCCTGGTTCAACGTAAGTGTAGTGCAATCAGTGGTTACATCTTTCTGGAGCAACATAAGTGTAATATACTCAGTGTTACACCTTCCCCTGGAGCAACATAAGTGTCATGTAATCAGTGTTACACCTCCCCCTGGAGCAACGTAAGTGTAGTGCAATCAGTGGTTACATCTTTCTGGAGCAACATAAGTGTAATATACTCAGTGTTACACCTTCCCCTGGAGCAACATAAGTGTCATGTAATCAGTGTTACACCTCCCCCTGGAGCAACGTAAGTGTAGTGCAATCAGTGGTTACATCTTTCTGGAGCAACATAAGTGTAATATACTCAGTGTTACACCTTCCCCTGGAGCAACATAAGTGTCATGTAATCAGTGTTACACCTTTCCCTGGAGCAACGTAAGTGTAGTGCAATCAGTGTTACACCTCCCCGTGAAGACGTAAGTGTAGTGTAATCAGTGTTACACCTTTCCCTGGAGCAACATAAGTGTAGTGCAATCAGTGTTACACCTCCCCGTGAAGACGTAAGTGTAGTGTAATTAGTGTTACACCTCTCCCTGGAGCAATGTACGTATAGTGTAATCAGTGATACACCTCCCCCTGGAGCAACATTAGTGTAGTGTAATCAGTGTTACACCTCCCCCTGGAGCAATGTAAATGCTGTGCAATCAGTGGTACACCTCCCCCCGGAGCAACATAAGTGTAGTGTCATCAGTGTTACACCTCCCCCTGGAGCAATGTAAATGCTGTGTAATCAGTGGTACACCTCCCCCCGGAGCAACATAAGTGTAGTGTCATCAGTGTTACACCTCCCCCTGGAGCAATGTAAATGCTGTGCAATCAGTGGTACACCTCCCCCCGGAGCAACATAAGTGTAGTGTCATCAGTGTTACACCTCCCCCTGGAGCAATGTAAATGCTGTGTAATCAGTGGTACACCTCCCCCCGGAGCAACATAAGTGTAGTGTCATCAGTGTTACACCTCCCCCTGGAGCAATGTAAATGCTGTGCAATCAGTGGTACACCTCCCCCCGGAGCAACATAAGTGTAGTGTCATCAGTGTTACACCTCCCCCTAGAGCAAG
>JAWQFJ010001226.1:125017-140017 GCA_034096865.1 Theodoxus fluviatilis
TTGCTTGAGCATAATTTAGTTGTGTATCGGAAAAACGCTGTTTTGAAATTCAGTAACATTACAACTTAATCAGTTTACAGGGGCGGATCTGGGTTTTGAAAGGGGGGGGGGGTGCAAAGTTCTTTTTGTTTTGTTTTGTATCTTATCAGCGAAGGCGCGAAGCGCCGAACCGACGGCGCGAAGCGCCGAGCATGCTAGGGGGGTCCGGGGGCATGCCCCCCCGGAATTTTTGTTTAAAAAGGAAGCAAAATGGTGCAGTCTGGTGCAATCTGAGCGTGTAAAGTGCTATTTTCAGGCGATACATTTTGCCACTGATGTGGTGGGGGGTGGAGATAGGACCAACTGTCTCTCTCTTGGGAAGCACATGCTCGAAAATGTACAGTGCTAAATAATTTCCTGTATTAGCATCTCTCAGTCTCTCTCTCTCTCTCTCTCTCTCTCTCTCTCTCTCTCTCTCTCTCTCTCTCTCTCTCTCTCTCTCTCTCTCTCTCTCTCTCTTTCTCTCTTTTTTTTGCTGTATGTGTGAGTGTGTGTGTGTGTGTGTGTGTGTGTGTGTGTGTGTGTGTGTGTGTGTGTGTGTGTGTGGGTGTGTAAGGGGGGGGTGCAATTACATTTAATTTTACTAGTGCATTCCTATATTTATCAGCATCTCTCTCTCTGCACCCACCCACCCCTTTTTATTTTGGCTGGGGGGGGGGGGGGGGTGCAATTACATCAATATATTTATCAACATATTTCTCTTTCCATTTTATATTTATGTATTATCATTGTTTATGTATTTTATTTCTTTAATTTATGTAGTTAGTTTTTTGGCTGGGGGTGGAATTACATTTACATTACTATATTTATCAGCATCTCTTTCTCTTTTTTGTTCTGCCGAGGGAGGGGGGGGGGGTGCAATTACATTTACATTACTATATTTATCAGCTTCTCTCTTCTTCTTTTTTTTAAGCCGAGGAGGGGGGGGTGCAATTATATTTACATTCCAATATTTATCAACATCTCTTTCCCTGAGTCTCTCTCTCTCATTTTTTTGTCTTTTTGCTTGGGGGGGGGTGCAATTACATTTACATTACTACATTATCTTTCTTCTTCTTTTTTTCTTCTTTTTTTTTGTCCCGCTGGGGGGGGGGGGTGCAATTGCACCCGTTGCCCCCCCCCCCCCCAGATCCGCCCCTGAGTTTAGGATGTTCCATCTCCTTGTAAATTAGACCTGATTGATATAAATTTCTTCCACTGCAGTGTTCCGCCGAGTGCGGCAGTGGCGTGCGGAAGCGAGCAGTCATGTGCATGAAGCCGGTAGGCAACACTTTTACCTTGGCCTATGATCGGGACTGCCCGGAGGACAGTCGGCCTGCAGAGGAAGAGACGTGCAACAGCGCCAGCTGCGGCTCCCGATGGTACACGACGGAATGGAGCAAGGTCAGGGGACTGTACTCTCTCTCTCACGTCGTGGTCCCCTGGCACCTGTGCACTTCTTACAACAAAGTCAGAGGTTTTGCTAGCGGTTGTTGCGTTGTTGTTTTGTGTGTTATTGTTTTTGTTGTGTGTGTGTGTGTTTTAATCATTTGTCTTACGGCCAGGTAAATAGCATAGATTGATGCAATGATATTTTTAACGTTATTTTGTTGATATCTACGCATTTTACAAATCTGAAAAGAACTTCATGAAGCATATTTTGCTGTTATCTGATCATTAATTGGCCCCCAAGTGATGTCATGAAGACCAAACACAAACTTTGACTCTGTTGTCGCAAGTGTTGTTTGCGTTCGTGCTTAGAACCCAATAAAAGCACATTTATTTCGGCGTGCTTTTTTTTCTCCCTTGCTATGATTTTTTGTTTGTGCATTGCTTCCTTTGATTGTTCTTCCGATGATCTTCGTTTATAAGCCGGTTGGTTGGCTGGCTGGCTGGCTGGCTGGCTGGCTGGCTGGCTGGCTGGCTGGCTGGCTGGCTGGCTGGCTGGCTGGCTAGTGGTTGGCTGGCTGGCTGACTGGCTGGCGGGGTGACTGCTGGCTGGAATGGCTAGCTAGTGGGTTATTTGGCTGGGTGGCTTGTTGGTTGACTGGTTGGCTAATTTGGTAGGCGAGTTGATTGGATGATTGGTTGGTTGGTTGATGAGTTAAATTGTCTGTTTGTTTGTTTGTTTGTTTGTTTGTTGTTTGTTTGTTTGTTTGTTTGTTTGTTTGTTTGTTTGTTGGCCGACTGGCTGGCTAATTGGTTGAGCTTCAGAAAAAATACTTATTCTGAGCCAGATTTAATTCACCGTGTTACGTTTTCCATGCGAGCTGGAGAGATGCACTCTAGGGTGTTATGTGTCGCATTTCAATCATTAAACGTTGCATTATATTACTTAGGCGTTCTCTATTAGTTGGACCATTCTGTTGCAAGACGAACACATATCGATGCGAATTTTAAAGGGGGGGAAAGGCAGCTAAAATATATATGTGCTTGACTTTTTCAATAAACTCTTTCAAAATTATCATCCATTTTTGTGAGGGTCCTCGAGTTGATGATGACAATGTGTATATAAAACGAAATGTACTTCTTTGCAGTGCTCGGTGACCTGCGGCTCTGGCTACAAAACACGGGAAGTCAAGTGTCTGGATCCTTCCCGTCGTTCCTCCGCTTCCTGTCCACACGCCAGCAGACCTGCGCAGACGGAGGAATGCGAACTGCAGGAGTGTCCGCGTTACCAGGCAACCAGCACAGGTATACTTTGCGCATGCGTAGTAATGGTTTTCCGATAGAGCACCTAAGAATGTGGTCATTTTGAACATGTTCGATCGTCATACACATCATGTTGTATCATGTGTAATCGCTTGCAGAGAGATTTGTTGAAAGAATATTGACCCTCCTATGATCTTGATTGCAGTCATTTTTCTATTTTCATGCTGAAAAACTGCATTTCAACTGTCTATAGAAAACCAGGAGAAAGTCATTACATTTTCCCCAAAGAACAGTGACGGACGTTTCAGTAGTCACGCATGTCTACCTGTATAGATGCTCATTGTCAAGTCTGCCTTTTGGAAATTTTCTACACAGTGAGGGAAACACGTAGAGAAAGAAAAAGAACTAACTAGACCATACTAGTGCATCTAGACTCACACTCACATGCTCGTGCGCTTATAGGCACAAAAAGCAGTACGTACACACACACACACACACGCACGCACACACACGAACACAAAAACACGCACACAAAAACACGCACACATACACACGCACGCACGCACACGAACACACACACACATGCATATGCATGTGGGTGGCTGTATACATGTCTCACTACTTCAGGGCATAGCCCCACCCAAGTCATACATCAGAGTTGGTACACACCTCCCCTGTTATCTGCGCTCAAAAGCCGGTGGCACCCGTGTCCCTTTCCCTCCTAGTCCTGCCTAGTGATAGATTCTGCCGTCTTCAGCTCGCTGTCTGGGAGTCAGAAGAGTGCTGTGATTGATATTTTGCAAGCTGTGTTTGCAGTTCCAGGCAGTGCCAGACGCACTCAGCTCCAAGACTGTAGCCAGACAAGAAATTACGAGCAGAGCAATATAGAGCGTGTTTCCCTTCCCTATTAGTCCGCACTCTGGAGACGCTTAAATTCTCCCTTCCCTTTAACGTGAGTGATGAGAGGGGATCTGTAATCGATTTGTTCACGCCTTTCCTTGGCAAGGAGTGAGTAGAGAAAAGGAGAGAAGACGAGACAGAAGTATATGTGAGAATATGAGCGCATGCACGTATGCACACGTGCAAGCATCCATAGACATACACCCACATAAACACATTTTACAAATACACACATGCGCGCCAGCGCGCACATAAAGCTCCATACATACACACACACACTAACTCAAAGGTACTCTCTCTCTCTCTCTCTCTCTCCCCCTCTCCCCCCTTTCTCTTTCTCTCTCTCTCTCTCTCTCTTTCTCTCTCTCTCTCACATGCACATACACATACACGCGTGCGCACACACACACACATCACGCGCAAGTATTTACACATGCACGCACGCACACAACACGCACACACACACACCACAAACACACACAGCCCCCCCTCCCCGCTTTCTTTCTTTCTCTCTCTCTCTCTATCTCTCTCTCTCTATCTCTCTCTCTCTCTCTCTCACACACACACACACACACGCACACACACACACATACATATACACACACATACATATACACACACATACACACACATACACACACACATACACACACATACACACACACATACACACACACATACACACTCATACACACACACATACATACACACACATACACATACATACACACATACACATACACACATACATACACACATACACACACACACGCGGATGCAAACGTTCCCGCTTGTAACACGTACATGTACGCACGAGGCACACACACGCCGTCACGCGATGAAGGCGGCGCAATAAGTCTGACCGGACCTCGGAGGTCTGAATAAACTCGCAAAATGGAAAAGAAAAGTAATTTTGGAACATCGCAGTGAATCGATGGACGCCGAGAACGGCCTGTTTACAGTGTTACCAACCATCATTGCTTTCTATTGATTCGGGAGTATCTGTTTACACACCGCAATGACTTCCCTGTTTGCCTTCATGTTTTACTGCCAAGAGATTTCATTTGGATAGCTCCCCACTCTTTTGCCCTCTCGTGTGTAGCTGATTAAAGTGTTTTCCTTTCTTCACATCGTCTTTTCGTTGCAAGGAGAAGGAGCAGGAATGTGTTCGTTTTGAACTTAAAATGTCATACGCCCCTGAAACAAATATATCACCATTGTTTTCATCCACAAGTACCTTACGAAGGTGACCAACTCGACCTCATTTTTTCTGTTTAGCTCACCTATACATTTACAAAGAAATCGACCAGCCTTTTACAGACATTCATTAATGATGAAACAGTCTTGTTTGAAGGGTACAAGTAACAACTCCCTTCATCCCCCTGTGGGATGGGGGTGAGAATAGACCCTCCGCGTCTCCCTTTGCGATTCGTAAGAGACAAATAACTAAGAATATCTAGACTTGACTCGCTATAGTGATTTTGGTATTAGTGGCCTGAATAACCTACAAAGGTTGATAGGTGGAAAGACACCCATTTAATCATTCATTCATTCATTCACTCAGCGTGATTTTGCCGAGTAATTTCGATGTTCACCTTGAATGTTCCAAGAATTGCAGTGGGCCAGAGGTGCATTTTACATAGGTGATTTAGGAGTGTATGAGGATGGCTTGTCTTACCACCACTGTCAAATACAGTCCTTTGCTCAAACGCGAGGTGACGAGAGGACAAAGATTAGGGTTATAACATATTAATTTTTTTAATTCAACAACACCCGAAAAACACCATAGAGCTATGTAATTAACTTGGGCTGAAAAGTGCGATGTGAATATTATGAGCTGCATGATAGAAATGTGCACTCGTGTTTGCGCTATGTTTTCATGCATGCCACTTCCCGTCCTATTCTAGGGACAGAGATGGAGCAGAAGGATACGGAGGCTGTACCACAGCATCAGTTGCCTGGGACGAGTTAATGTCGTTTCTTTTGTTTCCCTCTAACCCCACCCCTTACTTGCAGAGTCCACACTCCACCGCTTGTCCTTTGTAGCACACGTCGAGTGTCCATGCACCAGATGTCACCTGCAGTCTAACTGTCGCACCTTTTTTCTCGTGCTCAACACATATACAAGTGTTGAAAACACCACTAGACTTACAATCATCACATCTTTTTGTAGTGGCAGCATCATTAATAAAGTAGAAAGTTAGTTGTTGAAGTTATCTAACCATTGTAGTTCCCTACTTAAAGTAATTGTCGCAGTTTTCATAGAAATCTTGTGTTTAGTGTTCTCTTCCGAATACGTGGTTTGCAGATCTTATTTATCATATCACAAGTACAGTCGCTGTGTTGAAGTCTTTAATTGAATCCTACCTCAGTGCGAATACGAGAGAGAGAGAGAGAGAGAGAGAGAGAGAGAGAGAGAGAGAGAGAGAAAGAGGGGGGGAGGGAGGGAGGGAGGGTGGGGGTAGAGGGAGGGAGGGAGGGAGAGAGAGCGGGAGAGAGAGAAAGATAGTGAGTGAGTGAGTGAGTGAGTGAGTGAGTGGAGTGAGGGAGGGAGGGAGGGAGGGAGGGAGGGAGGGAGGGAGGGAGGGAGGGAGGGAGGGAGGGAGGGAGGGAGGGAGGGAGGGAGGGAGGGAGGGAGAGCGAGAGAGAGAGAGAGAGAGAGAGAGAGAGAGAGAGAGAGAGAGAGAGAGAGAGCGAGAACACGAAAAAGGACTTTTAACTCAACCACAAACCGGTTAATAAGTTTTATTTCTTGTTTCATGATCACCTAAGCTATAGCTCAAAAGAAAAAACTCAAGAATGGTCGTCCAGTTTGTTGTAATTTTTATTCATTGCTTCAATTGTTGTTTGTTTCATCTTACAGTAACCGAATGACGAATATCGCAAAATATCAACATATTTGACTCTGCTCTTAAAATGTACCTATTTTCCCCCCAGATGCTCGCTGCCAGGACAAGATCAAGAACTGTCGAGTGGTGGTTCAGGCGAGACTCTGCCCTTATTCTTTCTATAAAGAAATCTGCTGCGGTTCGTGTCACTCCGCATTGTAGCAGTCTCATTGCAGCGAATTACCTCCCTTTGGTGGAAAGAATTCCTTCCCTTGATTTAAATGCTCTTTGTTAGCGAAAGACGAAGTGCTTTTATTTGGCAGTTCAGTTTGTTGCTCTTCTTTCTAAATTATAAATATGTAGCGACTGTGCTCGATTCGGATCTTCTCATTAAAGTGACGCGTATGTCTTTCCTTTGTGTCGACCATCTCACCATTTCGAAACGAATATGCTCGTACTCCAAGTGTGCAACGCAGCCATTTTCTAATGAGTTTTCGGACGAGGCGTGAAGCCATTTCCCTCTTGCTGTGATTACCCGATCCTCGGCCTCCACCTTCTGGGCATCCGTCATCCCCTCTCCTCGCTCAGCCGCTATTCTAATTCCATGACCTGTCTAACTTGGCCTTAACGCAATCGCCAATCGGTCATTCAACCCTACAATGAAATATCCATTAGGAGCCCCCCACCTCCACCCCCATCTCCACCCCCACCTCCACTCCCACTCCCACCCCCACCCCCTATTCTACCTTTTGCCTCTATCGGAGCATTCTTAGTCGGTATTCTCTGCATCATCTCTACATTTTCTCTGCACACCCACCCCTAAACACCAAACGCGTATCCAGGCCCCCTATAGAGCTAACCCCACCCTCTTCATCCCCATTAAAAACATTCTATTATCTACTTCCTGGTCCCCATTGTTTGTTGTGCTCTCTACTCTTTCGTTCCCCCTCACCCTCTACCTTCAATGTTTTCCTCTTCTCAGTTTGTCCTGAACTGCTGTATTCTGTGCATGTATGTTATCAGTCCGATTATCTCTTTTCAACGCAATCTTAGAATTTAAAAATGCCACAAATCCATATCTCGTTTCAAATGGCGGCTTCTCAAGTAAAATGCTGTGTTTTATATACATTGTGTCCATCCCGTAGGCAAAGTCGACAAAGCAATCAAATTTAAGAATGATTTTGATATCGATCAAAAAGTTTTCATTTTTATGTTCTTACCTTCTATACACATTTTTAATTCACGTGTCAGACAAAAGTTAAAACCCACGATCGCCTGAAAATCGAACGCAATACCTTAATGATCGATTGTATGTGAGGGTGCTGGACCGCTTGATTGAAGGTTGCGGTGTCCCTGCCTCTCTCGCTTCTGTAAAACGCTCCCTGCTGGCTGCAGTGATAGCATCATTAAATTGATGGCTGGAGTGGGATGCCCGGATTAGAAGCCCACTCCAAGGGCGCCTGGCGCCTCGGCTTCCCGCTGCCTCTGGGTTTCCCTCCCAGTGGAAGCGCTGACCCACGTGGTCTGCTAGTAACCTGATTCAGAATCCCAAGGATTCCCCGCTGAGACCGAGGGAGAATGCGCTTCGCACATTTTGGCACGAAGCCAAATGCTCCCGTAAATTAATCACGAAGTCTTCTCTCCATTCAGAACGGCGTCGGCCTCACACGAGCCTAATCCGAAATCTTGTTGACTCATTTCACACCACGAAGTCTACTTATTTATGCTGTTGCATGCACGAAGTCACGCTTCTGCTGTAGTATTGTTCATCGAAGAGTGACCGATAAGCATTTGTACAGAATTTTGTAATCGACACTGACTCCCAGGCGCTTGACTGAAGGTTGCATCTCAGCGAGAATCCATACATACTGTATGTATGTATGTAATACTCCAATGATAAAGTGAAACAGATGGCTATCTTAGCGAGCTAATCAAGGATTTTTATAAGTGGACAGATACATGGAAGTGTGCGTTTCTATCGGCGTCAATAAAAGATAGCTTTCGTGTATTTAGAAAGCTACGATATGTTTGTTATCGTTATTAATACAATTACTAGCCCAATAGTCTGACAGATAACTAATGTTATCATACTAATGACGATTCATTATGTGTTTCTTTGTCCTTGAGATGTTGCATTGTGCATATCATTCATTCCGTCTGAAGTGCTCCATTCCAGCACGTATCTTGTGGGCAATTATGTGACGTCACAGTCTAATCGGATAGCTAATATGGTCACCTACGCTTGCTTTATCCCAGAAGACACTGGTGCTCACCGAGCCATGACAAAGTATGTGTACAGAGTAACAATGAATCGTTCACCTTGAAGTGTGTGTACATACAAAATAAATTGTGATTTTTAACAGCATTGGCCTTGTCTCGTATATTTTGTACTGCACTACGCTGACTTCGATCTTAAGTTGGATCTGAATAGTATGGCCCCATCCCGACCCACTCCTATAGCCTATTTGGCTGTCTGGGGCCGCCCCTGGCTGAACTAGGGGAGCAGGTCCCGAAAGTCCAGCAGCCAGAGGGTCCAGCTCTTGAGGAGGGCGTAGTCGAGTGGCTCGGCCGGTCAGTTACACTTTACCAGAAAGTCCTCTCAGTTTTGACGTAACGTCGTATGCCTACGAGGCTGAGTCGAATGAAAACCATAAAAGTGCGATAAAACTTCGTAACAATTCTCGATTGTTCTGTACGTTGGCAACAGCGTTACTTTTTGTTTGGAAAGTGACCCGACAGGTGGCAGCACGATGTACAAACATCATACTACGGCGCAGCAGTAGTGTTAAGATGGTAGTGTAGCGGTCAAAATAGTTTCCCGGTGAAAACAGTTTCCGGAAGTCATCGCAGAGTTATCTGCTCGGGACGTGCTGAGAATTCAACTCTAAAAAGAGACGGCACCCGCCACTCCTCCTGACTGACTTCGCACGCCCGGGGAGTTAGGCTAAGATCCGGCCGCGTTAATATATCTGCGTTTTGTGACAAACGTCTTGCTCGGCGGTACTGTACTCCATGCACCTTAACGGTCCTCGTGATTCGGGTGTAATCTTAAGCTAAACGACGTTTATTGGCGCTGCTGAAATGGTCGAAGTCGGAAACATTCGGAACGTCGTTTAGCTTAAGATTACACCCGAATCACGCGGGCCGTTAAGGTGCATGGAGTACAGTACCGCCGAGCAAGACGTTTGTCACAAAACGCAGATATATTAACGCGGCCGGATCTTAGCATAACTCCCCGGGCGTGCCAAGTCAGTCAACGGTCGCGTTTTATAAAACCAGACTAAAAATAGACTACAGGAAGGTGAATTCCATATTATTTCCGACAGGCGAGACGGCTTTGCACGGGAAAAAACTTTTTTGAACGCTACATTATGTGTTAAACTACACAAATGCACCAACAACACAAAAATTCGTAAAGCAACTAATGCGTCGTTTGTCGGGATATATTCCATGCGAAGAACAGGTGCAGGAGCGGTAAATCGCATAAAGAGAGAGCCGAGCAGATAACTCTGCGATGACTTCCGGAAACTGTTTTCACCGGGAAACTATTTTGACCGCTACAGGCTGCCCTACTTGCAACATGCACCAAAGAGGAACAGCATCCTGTCATTCTTTTTTTGAATAGTGACGGGGTGACTCACCCTCGTAGCCTCCAACGTGGAGTGACTGGATACCACCCATTGGGGCTGCTATGCTGTAGTCCTCATGCTTTTTGGGAGCCTGCTGCAGCACCACTCACACAGCTGGCCCCAAGCAGCATCTAAGTGCCACTGGGAGACGTCCTATGGATTAGGACCACGGAGGGAAACAAGCACGTCAAGGCAGTTTTTCCTTCAAGTTGCTACGTGGAAACAGCCTAGGCAGTGTTGGTCAGGTTTCTAGCGATAGTCTGCCTGCATTGCACGTGCACACAAGCTTCAGGGGAGATTTATTGTGGACCTGGAAATGAAGACCCTGCCTCCCACCTCAACTGGAAGATCACGGCCTCCTCAGCCTCTTTCTCTGCATTGTTCTCCGCCAAGGAGGTTTGTTCACTAGTTCGTTAGTTATTCAGCTAATAACTAAAAAAATTTCAAAAACGGATTCTGACGAAATTTGGTGCAAGGTCAGGCTTTCATCCCAGGAACAATCCAATAAATTTTGAGGTTATCTATTACGACCATAAACGGAAAATGTTATCCCTGGTTCACAGAGTTTCTCATAGCATGCACTCTTCCACTAAAGGCCCCACTCTATGTTTTATACATTCTATTTGTGTCTTTGATGTGTTTGTTTTGTTATGTCATCATGTTGTGGAAGTTCTCTAGGTACAATTTGATTACGACGATAAAGCATGTCTTATTTTAGAGCTGGCATTTATATAATTATTTTCAGCACGGGAGTCCTGGGATAGTTGTTTTGTGTGAAAGGAGCTTATGTATATGAATGCAATGAAATAGAAGGTACTTTTGATGTGGTTGTCAAAACGAGTATTGCATTTAATATGTAGTATCTGACGAATTTTGTCCTGTTGGAGGGAAATGTATCTCCTCTGAGTGCCATTTGAATCTGTCGAGGTATTGTGAACATTCAACTTTGCGTATCTCTGGATATGCTGTGCCATCTCTTCTACGCACCCACAAACACTCCCCTACACACACACACACACACACACACGCGCGCACACACACGCACACACACTCACGCCATGCGCACGCATGAATACGCGCATGCACACACGCTAACACACACACACTCTCACTTATTCGCTCGCTCGTTCGTCCACCCACTCTCTCTCTCTCTCTCTCTCTCTCTCTCTCTCTCTCTCTCTCTCTCTCTCTCTCTCTCTCTGTGTGTCTCTCTGTGTCTCTGTCTCTCTGTTTCTCTGTTTCTCTGTCTCTGTTTCTCTGTCTCCATCTCTCTCTGTCTCCATCTCTCTCTCTCTCTCTCTCTCTCTCTCTCTCTCTCTCTCTCTCTCTCTCTCTCTCTCTCTCTCTCTTCAAGTTCCAAACTTTTCAGCAACTCCTCGCTGCGTGATGGGGGACATTGCCTGCTCGAACGTTTTCGCCCTCGAAAAGCATGGCGGCCTGGTCATTAAAGCATTCCAGTCCTCTGGGAGTGGAGGATTGACTGCTGCCACCGCAGAAACTCATGATTGTGCCAAGACGGGTGTGCGCTCCGTTACCATTTCGTCAAGGAAAAAGGACATACACCATTTCTTCGTCTCTGACTCAATTACTCGTGGGAATGGAGTCGCAGAAATGGAGTCGTGAGAGACACTTCTCAAATCAAGTTACTCCGCTCTCCGGCGACGAATACTTGGAATGGGCTGGGAAGATGGACCCATCATCGTAAGACCTCCAGCACTGAAATGCGAAGTGGGGGAAATATTGAAACACGGAACGGGGAGACGTGTACTATAGCTTGAGATTGCAGCTCAATCGGTTTGACTAACGACAAAAAAGGCGACGATCCCTAACACAATTATCTTCACTCTCCCACTCCAACATGCCCCTTGACCAGACCGTGGATTTTCGGTTTTCAACACTGTATTGATCGTGCATCTGTACGCAGTCATGGAAAGTAAGGGTGTTCATTAATCAAACATTTCGGCTTGGATCACTGGGAAAGATGTTCCACCCCTCGCGGTCAGATGAACGAAGGAGCTGTTTCGTATGTGAGGACTGACGTAGCAAACGTTACAAGAAAGCACCATCAGCACCTCCACCTGACCTCCCCACATGTGCCGCTCCTACGGCAATCATCTGCACGCCTGAATGACCTCACCAGCTCTCCTCGGACTCAGAGTGAAAAATATCCTCTCCACTACAGCGGTTAGAGCGCGCGCACGCAATCGCTGGCGGTTCTCTCGGTGGCGGCTTTCAAGGTCGGCATGAATCCCACAGTGGCATCATCGGGCAAGGTGCTGGAGCGCGTTGCTTAGCCTTCCTAGTTGGCAAATAATAGGCCGGTGTCAACATGTGTCAAACATTTGACTGCCTTTACATCTGCTTACAGCATGTTGACATATGTTGACACCGGCCTATTCCTCGCAAGATCTTGCAAGCTTCCTAGCGTAAGCAACGCGCCGCTCAATTCGCACTCTCAACTCGGTAGTAAAACCGGGTACCTTTGAGAACAGTGTGGCGCATTTAGATCCTTGATGCGGAAGAGAGCTAGCATCGGGTGGGATACCTCCTAGGCAGTGGGCACGATGCTGATACCCGACTATGTGCGTGTATTGTGACACTAACTGCACAGGCAGCCGTCATCTGCGCAGCTGCGGAAAAATAGCCCTTTCACGTTAATTTCCACAAGTCTATCTTTGGGGTGGATGGGGGTGGAGGTGGGGATGGTGGGGGTGAGAGTCTAAATGTTTTTTGATAAGAAAGACTAAATAGAAATGTTCTGCAACGATACTGTTTGCAGTTCACATTTTTGTCCGGTCACCATGTCTATAAGCTATAAGTATATTATGCTCTTTTCATTCTAATTTGCCGTATGAAGGGCTCACTTATTTTGTAAAGCGATGTTTAGAAAATGAATCGGGGGAAAAAAGTTAATGACTGCCGATTTCTGAGTGTGCCAAGATGAATTTGGGAGAATACTGTAATTTTACCGCCGTTGTGCAGATAACGGCAGCTGTGCAGATAACGGAAGCTGTGCAGATAACGGAAGCTGTGCAGATAACGGAAGCTGTGCAGATAACGGAAGCTGTGCAGATAACGGAAGCTGTGCAGATAACGGAAGCTGTGCAGATAACGGAAGCTGTGCAGATAACGGAAGCTGTGCAGATAACGGAAGCTGTGCAGATAACGGAAGCTGTGCAGATAACGGAAGCTGTGCAGATAACGGAAGCTGTGCAGATAACGGCTGCCCTGCATATATTGCCACAAGCTGTGTGCATGCACTCTGTCACTGACTTTGTCATTAGATGTCAATGAAGGATTTATCAATAGGCCCAAGGACCTAGGGGTAAAGTGTGAAGCGGTTTGAGCCCTCGACATGGGGAAGAACTCACTATATAAAATCATTTCTTTGATCTTTCTGCATGCGATGGATTCGCATCGTGCGGCTCGCACATAGTGCCCTTGAAGTCTTGCTAATCCACCCACTACTTTTCTTTAATTAGGAAAACAGTTTTCTTGCTATAGATTATAGCCAGTGTAGGAAAGAACAGAAGTTTCTGAGTGTGAGTTTTGCAGTTTAAAAAAAAGGGACTGCAGTGTTTTGACAAATTTGATCCTGGGAAGCTTGCATTGTGACAGGCATGAAAGTTGCAATTGTTATGTATCAAGCGTGTAAAACGTGAAACAGTTTTAAATACCCAATTGCTGAGAGACTTAGTCTTTGGAGATGATTTGAACACCTTCATTCTTCAAAAGTAATAGACAAGTGCACGGATATAGAAACTGAGCACATCCAAAGGATGTAGACATCATCACAATCGTATCTTGATGTTTACATTTCTTACATTATTATTTGTCGCCTCAAGTGAACTTAGTAATCGAAGTAATTGCAAACGGCATTCTGGTACACGTCAAGTGTGACATATGGCTGAAACAGCTCGATGCCCAGCTCATTAGCTGGAACCTCTGGTTCTTAGGCTTCCGGGGCCGTTCCCAGTAGATCAGCCAGGGGCGGTCCCAAGCAGGCATAGAGGTCACGGGGGCATCGGGTCCGGGCCTGATCATTCAGATCCAACCACGCAACAAAACATTCCTGGAAGGTGTGTCCAGCCTACGTGCAGCGTCATCAAACTTCCCTCGTATCCAATCCCAAGAAGCATGGCGACATTGGTCTACTATTCCATAAGACGAATCAGTACCTAGACCTTACTCATCATTTCTTCCACATGTAAGGCAAAATGCTAGCCTACCAGAATGTGCATGAAGATTTCAAGCTGCCGTTCAAAATCTATCTTCCATTGAGTCCACAAGGACGTTATGTAAAAACAATTGACATTTTCTTGCTTTTCTGCAGCTCGTTTGTCCAAGGTCAACCCGACATCATGAACGTGGCCATTTTCTTAACGAGCCTTTTTATGCAGGAAAAGACTCATAAATAATGAATTCCAGTCGAGCCTGTTCTCGTGGAAAACAGCTCCCGCCACATTCAAGGTTGTATGCAGATCACGAAAGCGGGGCAGTTGTACTGGTCGTTATCTGACACTGATCGAATGGGATCGCATGTTCTAAAATTCGCTCAGGTCTTGTTTGTAATCGATGCAGAGGTGCTCTGCTCCCTGGTCAGTCTTTACCGGCGCTGCAGCGAGGGAGAGTCTGACCAGAAGAAAGACCACCCTTGAAAACAAGGTGAGAGTTTCCATTGTCAGAAATTCATCCAGCACGACTTTTTAGCGAGCAAGAGAAAATTGAACTCAACGCCCCTCTTGCATGTCGAAGCAACGTCGCAAGTCTCTGATTCACAGACTGCATGTCCTACCCTGAATACCGATTTCCTGCAGGGAACGAAGTTTTAAAAAATTCTTCACCACACCAACGAGACGATCAGAAGTTCTGTGGGTTTCTTGAATGAATGGACCCCTTCAGTATCTTAAATTTCCTGCAGTTCTACTTAATCGGGTCTGGGTTCTGGATCTGTCATCTTTTTTAAAACGTAA
>JAWQFJ010001226.1:142517-152291 GCA_034096865.1 Theodoxus fluviatilis
CATGAATAAATGTCGTGTGAATGATGCTATTGGACGGCACTTCTCAATAAAAGTCCCACCCCCACCCCCAACCCACACCCCACACCCTCCATCCCCAAGGGCACTTTCTACGCTTAAGATGTCTTTTGAACGCAAAAGAAACATTTGGCAAGCCAAGACTGTACTTATGTTCGACAGGATATGCTGTCCTGCGAGGCAAGGTGTTTGCTAAGTCATCAGAGACAGAGCTGCGATCAATAGTTGCGAGAAGATGCATCGAATAAAGAAATATTATTACTCGCCGAGGTGATTGATTGCAATTGCCGGTAATTGATATGGAGTCAATTACCTATCGATTTTTCGGTTGTAACCGCCAGAAATCAACTTTGCGCATGCGTGAACTGTAGTGGTGTGCATATGAACCTACTACACGGTAATAGGCAACTAAATGGGAACTTCGCTACTAAATTGCGAAGTAAGGTGGGCATGAAAGCTGAATACGCGTAGTTGCCTCCTAAGTTTGCCACTAAACGACCCAAAATGTAGTGGTGCTCTCTATCAGCACTACACGGCAAAGTAGCCAGCTATTTGCAAATTTCAATGGCCGACGAGTTGCCGGTTCGCTTAGAAAACGCTCTATTTCGGGATACTAGCAACTCATCCAAAGAAAATGTAAGCCATGAACAGCATTAATTTATCAAAGCTGTATGTTGAATGCATCACTAGGTCGTTAAAGCGCGAATATTTTACAAATGGGAATGGAGGTCAACGCGTTTTTCAAGCTAAGGCGCCAAGCCTCCCGCACCAGCACTAGGGGGTGAGAAAGCGGCCTTGCGCGCTTATCAGCCACAAGCACAGATAGCCGTCCCCTACACCCCCTGCCTGACCCCCCACCAGGAAGGACGAGAGGGGAGATGAGGGGTTTCAGCCCTCCCTTTTGATTCTACGCATGCGCATTAGATGGGATATCCCAAGATAAAAATAAAATCTGTATGTGGGTCATAACTTCGTTGTGGCGACCAAGTGGCGTCTCATGCCCACCTCACGGGAACAACTCAAAGCTGTGAACAACGAAGTAGAGAAATACGACGTAGTTGCCACTTAACATAGTAGGTTCATATGCACACCACCACTGGGCACGACAGCAAACCATGGGTTCAATACTTGCTATAATTGGATCAGTCACACCGTCGTTCGCGTCAGTTTCGACCTTGTATTTTCCCCATCTTTTTCCTGTTTACTGTTATGTGCGTCCGGTTGCCAGGCAAAAAGACAAGGTCAATGCGTGCTTGATCTCAGTTTTATTGCAAGAGAAGTGTTGGGAAGTGCATCACATAAACTTACAGCCGGTCAAACCGAAATCGTATAACCTAGCTTCAGGTTTGACAGTTAAATTGAACAGTGTCACTGACGCCATGCCATTTTTGGTATTTGATTAATGCCAGACGAAGACAAGGCTGAAAGAACCAGAGCGCAAAGCTGAAGAAAGAAAGCAAAGGAAAGAAGAAAGAATCAAAACACTCATGCTGGTAAGTTGGAAATAACAAAAGAAAAGGGATGTCTAGGACAGGGGGTAGGGGATGGAGGAGGAGAGGGAGGGGTGAAGCAAAAGACAGTTCTCGAGAGGTACTGAAGAAGCACTCACAAACAACAATTAACGTCCCAGAGCACCGGCAGGAAATCTAAGTGAAGCCGTTATGGAACCACGAAAGCCGCCCACAGGGCGAGATATACACGTAGAAAAGATGAGAGGAATAAGCCATAAACATTCATGTTGCAGAGGGGGAGCCAGTTTACTCAGGTGAAAGGGGCAGACAGGATCCAAGAGCAACACAGAGGCACTGCTGGGCCTCACGGCTCCAAGTACAAGTACAACCCTCATGCTTGTCAAGCAATTCATCCCGTTAGCGCCTGGAGGTCGAGAGCCGCCTGGGTGCAGGTTTGGTTCTTGCCGCCATGTCTGTCTACACCTGTCTTCTCACCCTTGCCTTCTCCGAGCTGCTCCTTTGCCAAATGGGATGCTGCACGAGGTAAGGGGGAAAGCCACCGATGCAATGCAACGAGTGATCTGCAGTGTCTGCATCTCGAACCGCTTTATACTTAAACCCTGGATCATTGGAATACTTTTTATAGGCACCTGAAAACGAACAGAAAAAAGAATTGAATGGCACCGCATGTCAGGTACCAGCGCCATTTGTATTCCCTGGAAGTTTCAAATCTATCGACGCTGCTTGTATTTGCTTGTGAGATGTCTTCAGTGCGGGTAAGATGCGCCTCCAAAGATTCCATCTCCTTACTAATCAGAGAAAGAAAGCTTTATTATAAATGATCTGATATTAGTGGTTGGATTATTCCATTGTTTCGAAATGATGCAAAAAAGCACCATTTTGGAGCAAGACGACACCCGTCGCAGAGCCGTACCATGCAAATTTCCATCCTCTTGGAACTGGGTGTTTACAAAGACAGATTGCAGGCGGGCAACCACACGCTGGCAGAATGCAATCTACAGCAATCTTGGTCAGCAGAACGGATGGCCTGTCCCGCATGCAGTGGCCATAACTCATGTCTGGCGATGAGCTGCGTCCAGAATGGCGAGGGTGAGTCATACATTTCTGACGTCACAGCTTCCGAGGAGCGACACTGATGCATGGATCCTGCAGGCGTCCTTCTACTAGAGACTATCTCCCTTCATAAATCGGCACGTGCCTCGCCTGTTCGTAGCTGCTTTCTGCGTTTCCCCCCTCTTCCCTGGCAGGAAACAATGACAAAGTAACAATGCATTAGATACACGTCCAACGGAGATGCGGTTCTTAGAAAGATGAAAGCCGAATTATCCTGAAACCACGCTAATCTCCCAACGACGACGATCACTCTGTGATTATACCTTCATCTCACGACTGAAATGTGGACCGAAATACAGCAGCGTGGTGATGATGAAGGCGCAAGTTTCAAAGTCTCAAAAATTAATGATGAAGAAACAAAAAAAGTTCCCCTGGGAGATACCGATGGTAGGAAGTCTATCGTGTTGGCTGTTTGAAATTATTCATATGGCTTCATCTAACTCCCTTCTGTTCCATTGCGTTTTACTAAAGATACGCCAGGCTCATGTAAGCTAGATCGTGTTCCACGTAGTCTATCTAGAGCGAGGGTATTGTGATATTCTTCTCACAGCTCAGAAAAGATAACAGAAGACTGGACCTGGCACGAGCATCTTTTCATTTCCGCCAGATTTTGATCGTTCAAATGATGTGTCTCTACCGTCTACGTACATTGCTTTGCCTGTCAGGCCCGATTTTTTGCATCTACGTGGATACCTCTTTGCATAGTGAGATTCTCCCTGTAGCGCCTTTCTGCCATCCTTTCTCGGTTTTGACCCCACTAGCTTTATAGGCCTATTCACGCACCATGGGCTGATCGCGGAGTGACTGGGACAGTCCGTATAGTACCTGGAATAAGTTTGCCTGGATCGTCAGGATGTTTCTCGATCGACCTAAAGATACTTTACTCCTATTTGAATGAAGATGCCGTAAAAGACAGTTTTATCCTTCCAGTATTTCTACTGCATGGCTCTAATTTTCTAAATGCATTTCAATAAATGTTTGAACCGCCACTGTTTCACAGGGAGAAAAATGGTAAATTGAAAATGATCAGTATAGGCGGCTTCTGCTGAGCTCAGGTAATATGCACGACCCTAGACAAGGACTAAGACGGGGTTGGACACTTTTAGACCAGCACGAGACGATACCGACCGAGGCAACGTCGCGATGAAAATTACAAAGTGTCGGACCGTTCAGTGTGAGACAATCCGATAAACGGCCCCTGTCTATGAGCTGCTGTATTGGGGCCACGCATGCTTGAGCTAAGGTTACGGCAACCCGACCGACCTATTCTTTTCAGCCGACCCTAAATTTGTTTTAACCGTGAAAAAAGCACAGAAAGAAATTGACAGCAAACAACCTGCGTGCTTTCCCATCTTCACTGCTATGAGCACTCAGGGAATTCACTGTTTGAGTTTATTTTTAAAAGGGTTTTCATTGAAATTTGGTTTGTTTTCAATCTGCCTCCTCTAAAAAGAAGAAAAAAGTTAATGCCGACCTACCAACCCTAATTCTTTGGTCATGTGACCTTAACAACAACTATTTTTTGTTTGGCCTGACATCAACCAAGCCCCAAACAGGATGCGTGCACTTTGTGTGTGACATTTATAGTGCACTGTTGAAGTTTGTGACCTTGGAATGTTTGTATCACGTTTAGTGCCTGACTGTAAGTCAAAGCTTCGAAGACTCCAGGTAAAAATAGATTAGCACCAACAGGCAAGTTTCTGAGTTATTCAATGGCGAAGAAAAGGTATGTGTGGGAGGCGGATGGTGCCTCAGGTACACAAACGCGCACGCGCGCGCGCACACACACACATACACACGCACGTACACACACACGCACGCACGCACGCACACACACACACACACACATGCACACCACACACGCACACACACATACACGCACACACATACACACACGCACACACACACGCACGCACACACACACGCACACACACGTACACACACACACGCACACACGCGAGCACACGCACACACACACACATACACGCACACACACACACATACACGCCCACACGCATGCACACACACACACGCACACACACGTACGCACGCACGCACACACGCACACGCATGCACACACACTCACACACACACACGCACGCGCAAAAACGCGAACACGCACACTCACACAAACACGTATACACACACACTCACGCGCACACACACATGCGTGCAAGCACGTACGCACACACACAGATATACACAATTTGCACCTGCACACACACAGAGACACACACACGTCCATTCACACACACACACACACACACACACACACACACACACACACACACACACACACACATACACACACAGACACACACGCGTACGCGTACACATTGCACACACACATACACATACACACGCATACGTACACACACACACACACACACGCGCATACGCACACACACGCATACGTACACACACACACACACACACCACACACACGTGCAAGGTCCGCGTGCTGACTGCAGCTGAAGATTGCATCAGCTGCCCAGTCATTATGGGTACGGGAAATCACGTAACGATGTATGCTGCGTGGTGGACACGCCCGATCAGCCTGCCTCCCATTAATCGCTGTACGAAGTCATTAGTCGTGCTCTCTATGGGAGTAGTTCGCCCCCCCTTGGTCCCCCCTTGTCACCCAGCTCTCACCAGTGGCTCCTAGTAACTGTAGCGTGCGCAGTGGCCACAGCCCGGGCAACGGCTTCGACTGGCCGGCTAAACCTGGTGAGGGTAGCCGAAGGGTCTCAAACCCTCGGTGATCTAGGTATGTCTACCTAAGCACGTGAAGACTGGATTCGGCGGACTGAGCGGAGGAACCACTAGATGGTCAACGATCAAAAAGGCGATTCTCAGCAAAGCGTTGTGGAGCGCTAAGGGCATGGCAAGACACATAGGACATCATGGCCATCCACTGCACCCGTTTCTGTCTCCAGCCGTCTCGACTTTGTCCTGCCACTGGATCAAGATGGTCTCGGGCGAGAGAGTGAGATCGACGAACTGCGCAACTCTTTCTCACTTAAATCCAAGTCATCACGTAAGTCACTTTTGTCATCTATCCCACCCCATCCCATCAATCACCGACAAGTCCTGTGGCGACAGGCAAGCGACGAAGCGGCAGGAGTGGGTACACTGGGAGCCGTAGCCGTAACCCTGCACACAGGCGGCCCAGGGCATAGGGTCGTTCTTCGCTGACACGGAGCAGCAGTGGAGTCCGGCAGCCCCCTGGGCGACTGAGCAGCCCTCTACAGGAATGCACTGCTCACCTCCATGGCACGAGAAAGGGTCTAGAAAAGGTGCCCTAAACATTGCCTGCTCCAGCCTTCCCCCGCCAGTTTTCCGCGGCTGGACAGAACCCTATACCAGCGGTCGAATTACAAAGAAAAAAACTAGGATAGTTCCTCTCACATTGGGCGCATGGAATGTGCGCACACTCCTGGACAGAGACGATGTAGACAGACCACAGAGGAGAACAGCTTTGATTGGAATGGAACTCGCCAGATACGGCATCGACATTGCAACCCTGAGCGAAACCAGGTTCGCGGGAGAAGGAGAGCTTTGTGAAAGAGGCTCTGGCTACACATTCTTCTGGAGTGGCAGAGCTAGCGAGGAGTGGCATGAAGCAGGCGTTGGCTTTGCAGTTAGGACAACTCTTGTTGGTAAGCTGGCTGGACTTCCGAAGGGAGTGAACGACAGGATCATGACCATGAAACTCCCACTGATGGCTGGAAGGAAGCATCTTACCATCATCAGTGCCTACGCCCCAACCATGACTAACCCAGATGAAGTGAAGGCAAAGTTTTACGAAGAGCTTCACACTGTCATTGCCGACGTTCCTAAGGCGGACAAGCTCATCCTGTTAGGTGACTTCAACGCAAGAGTTGGCAAGGACAACATCGCCTGGGAAGGAGTCCTTGGTCATCATGGAGTGGGCCACTGCAACAGCAACGGTCTTCTCTTGCTCCAGACCTGCGCTGAACATGAACTGTTGATCACAAACACGATCTTCCGCCTCCCTACCCGTAACCGGACGTCATGGATGCACCCCCGCTCAAAGCACTGGCATCTCATTGACTACGTCATCGTGAGGAAGAGGGACAGGCAGGATGTAAGGGTGACCAAGTCCGTGTGCGGTGCTGAATGCTGGACAGACCATCGCCTTATCATCACCAAGCTCAACATCCGCATTCAACCCAAACGTCGCCCACAAGGGAAGAAGGCCCCCAAACGGTTGAACGTTGCCAGGCTGAAGATCGCCAGCTGCAAGCAGTCCTTCGTGGACGCTCTGGAGGAACGCTTGGAGTCCACCTCTTTGGACAACCAGAACGTCGAGGCAGATTGGGCGTCACTCAGAGAGCTGATCTACACCACAGCTACAGAAACCCTGGGGCCCCAGACCAGGAAACATAAGGACTGGTTTGACGAGAACTGCGATGACATCAAGCAGTTATTGGATGAGAAACACCACCTCCGCCAAGCCTACCTCAGTAACCCCAAGTCCGTGGCAAGGAGAGATGCGTTTAACAACATACGCAGAAGTGTACAACAGAAGCTCCGTCAGATGCAGGACGATTGGCTCAGCAACAAAGCCGACGAGATCCAAGGCTATGCAGACAGGCACGATATGAAGAACTTCTACGATGCCTTGAAAGAAGTGTACGGCCCCTCGTATTCAGGACCAAACCCCTCCTCAGCGCAGATGGTAAAACTCTTATCACAGACAAAGGGAAGATCTTGGAGAGGTGGGCCGAACATTTTGACAATGTCCTGAACAGGCCCTCGACCATCAACGACGAAGCCATCACTCGTCTCCCCCAAGTGCCCATCAACGAAGCACTGGATGACCCTCCAACCTTGCTTGAGACCCAGAAAGCCATACGTCTACTCTCCAGTGGCAAAGCACCTGGTTCAGACGCCAATCCAGCTGAGGTCTACAAGGAGGGGGGAACAGCCCTGACTGAAAGGCTCCACCAGTTATTTCTCCTGATGTGGGAACAAGAGACGATTCCGCAGGAATTTAAAGATGCTTCCATCATACATCTTTACAAGCGTAAAGGAAACAGGCAGGCCTGCGACAACCACAGAGGCATATCTCTGCTCTCCATCGCCGGAAAGATCCTTGCCAGAATCCTGCTTAATCGCCTCACAGCCCACCTTGACCAAGGACTCCTACCTGAGAGCCAGTGTGGGTTCAGAAAAGAGCGAGGGACCATTGACATGGTGTTTGCTGCCAGACAGCTACAAGAGAAGTGTCAGGAGCAGAACTCTGACTTGTTCTCCACCTATGTCGACCTGACCAAGGCCTTTGACACCGTCAGCAGAGAGGGTCTGTGGAAGATCATGGCCAAGTACGGTTGCTCAAGGAAATTCATCGCCTTGGTACAGCAGTTTCACGAGGGCATGCAGGCCAGAGTCCAGGACAGCGGAGAGTCATCTGACCCCTTCCCAGTCACGAACGGGGTCAAGCAAGGCTGCGTCCTGGCGCCGACACTGTTCAGCCTCATGTTTTCGGCCATGCTCACTGACGCCTTCAGAGACGGAGATGTTGGCATCGAACTGAGATACCGAACAGATGGCAAACTATTCAACCTTCGGAGGCTCCAAGCAAAAACCAAGGTCATGACAGACATCATCAGAGACTTCCTGTTTGCTGATGACTGTGCCCTCAACGCTGTCTCAGAAGCTGATATGCAACGCAGCGTTGACATGTTCTCCAGCGCATGCACAAACTTTGGTCTTACGATCAACACAAAGAAGACTGAAGTCCTCCATCAGCCTGCGCCTGGAAAGCCTCATATTGAGCCCAACATCACTGTCAACGGCCAGAGACTCAACACAGTGAACCGCTTTACGTATCTAGGCAGCACACTATCTCAGAATGTCACCATCGACGACGAAGTGAACGTCAGAATTGCCAGAGCAAGCTCCACCTTCGGCAGACTATACCCAAATGTGTGGAACAGGAGAGGCATCACTACCCAGACCAAGCTGAAGGTATACAGGGCAGTGGTGCTCCCTACGCTGCTCTATGCATGCGAGACATGGACAGTGTATCAACGTCACGCCAAGAAGCTGAATCATTTCCACACAACGAGCCTCAGAAAAATCCTCGGCATAAAGTGGCAGGACAGAGTCTCAGATACAGAAGTACTGGCCAGAGCAGGACTCCCCAGCATCTTCACCATCCTGATGCAGTCCCAGCTTCGCTGGGCAGGGCACGTAGCACGTATGCCAAATGAGAGGCTGCCCAAACGACTCCTCTACGGCGAGCTGCAACATGGCCGGCGGTCCCACGGTGGGCAGAAGAAACGGTTCAAAGACACTCTGATAGCCTCACTGAAAGTGTTTGCCATCAACCCAGACACGTGGGAACACTCCTCAATGAATAGAGCCACCTGGCGCTCCTCCATCTACAAAGGCGCTAAAGCATGTGAAGCCGATAGGATCATCGCCGCAGAAAAGAAGCGACAAGCCCGAAAGGCCCGTTCTATCAACCCTCCTGGAGATGTCCCATTCGTCCCGTGTCCATTTTGTCCCAGAACCTTCCGTGCCAGGATCGGCCTCATCAGCCATCTGCGCACGCACAGACAGAGCCAGTCCCAGAAACCCTCAGATGACTAGAGACACGAGGGATGGAGGAGGAGGCGTGTATATCAGGTACGCCGGGTACCTACATCCCCATAGCAACGGGCAGATACTCCACCAACTTCAGAGCAGAGGCAGAGGCCCTGAGAACGGCAGCGGCCCACTTACTGGATCACCGAGATGCGACACACCAGCACGTGGTCATTTTCACTGATGCTTTGTCTGTGCTGAGCGCACAGGACCCTCGCAAGAAGGAACTGAATGAACTTGCAGCCACTCTGCCTGAGCTGGCCGCACAGGTGACACTGACACTTCAATGGATTCCTGCACACTGTGGAGTGCATGGAAAAGGAGACGGCTGACAGACTGGCCAGGGAAGGTGGTCAGCTGGACCAGGAAGACATACAGGTCTCTTATGCAGAAGAGAAGACCATGATCAAGGCTCTGTCAGAAAAAGTGGCGCCAGCAACATCCGAACTACAACCAAAATGACAGCTACCACTTTCTGAACAGAGCTGACCAAGTCATTCTGTTCAGACTCCGAACAGGACACAACAAATTGCCGGCACATATGTTCCACAAGTTCAAA
>JAWQFJ010001227.1:5000-12500 GCA_034096865.1 Theodoxus fluviatilis
AGCAAGTGGTACTCTAAATTTTGTAATTTCGAGAGAGCTCAAGTACTTTTAACATTGGAAATCGTGTTTACTGGTTCTGTACAATGCGAAACGCTCGCTACCACTGATTTTGCGACTCCATTCTTATCTGTAACAGTCTTGGAGTCTCATTTTTGACTCACATGCGTAGCAAAAGTGAGTCTATGTACTCACCCGTTTCGTCCGTCCGGGCGTCCGGGCGTCCGGGCGTCCGGGCGTCCGGGCGTCCGTTTAAAACTTTAACGTTGGATTTTTCTCGGAGACTATTAAGTCTATCAACACCCAATTTGGCATGATGGTGTAGGATGACAAGGCGTCAAAAAACATACATAGTGACTTGACCTTGCTTCAAGGTCAAGGTCGCAGGAGCCATAAATGTTGTCTAAAAAACAGCCATTTTTCACATTTTCTCAAATTTCTCCGACGTTTTTTAGATTGGAGACCTTAGCTACAAGTGGTATATAGGTCATCAAAGCAAGCCCTATCTTTTGATACCAGTTTGGTTGACCTTGCTTCAAGGTCAAGGTCACAGGAGCTCTTCAAAGTTGGATTGTATACATATTTTGAAGTGACCTTGACCCTGAACTATGGAAGATAACTGTTTCAAACTTAATAATTATGTGGGGCACATGTTATACTTTCATCATGAGACACATTTGGTCACATATCATCAAGGTCAAGGTCACTTTGACCCTTATGAAATGTGACCAAAATGGGGTAGTGAACCAGTAAAAGTGACCATATCTCATGGTAGAAAGTGCCAATAAGCACCATTGTGCTTCCTATGTCTTGCATTAACAGCTTTGTGTTGCATGACCTTGGATGACCTTGACCTTGAGTCAAGGTCACATGTATTTTGGTAGGAAAAATGTGTAAAGCATTTCTTAGTGTATGATGTCATTGGTAGGTTTAGTTGTTTGACCTTGACCTTGAAGGTCACCTGAATGTCAAGGTCATATAAAGGTCAAGGTCAAGCATGTGAGTCGTATGGGCTTTGCCCTTCTTGTTTCAAATCTGAACCCAGCAAGTGCTACTCTAAATTTTGTAATTTCGAGAGAGCTCAAGTGCTTTTCACATTGGAAATCGTGGTTAATGGTTCTGTACAATGCGAAACGCTCGCTACCACTGATTTTGTGACTCCATTCTTGTCTGTAACAGTCTTGGAGTCTCATTTTAATATTTTTCTGAAAAATCCTTTTCGTTGTTAGTTCCTTTGTTGTACCAGATAAATGCATAACCCGATTCACAGAGGCAATCTTTAATAGACTTTTAACAAGTTCAGTTCGTTTGGGACGGTTATATTGGAAACCATAACAAGTGCCTGCTTTGGTAGTCTATCATTTGGCATTTTTTTTGTAGTTTGAGCCAATATTTAAAACCCTTATGGTATTATTGATTCTAAGGTGGAATCTTCCTGTTTCACCATAAACTAGACTATTTGGAGTTTTTGCGTCAACTTTCAGGAATTGCTTACATGCGAACATGTGCGCTTTCTCTACGTTTGAATGTTCCTGTAATCCCCATAGCTCTAATGCGTATAACAGCAGAGGTTGTATTTGTGCATCAAACGGTTTGAAGAACAACTTTGGTGTTTGACTGCGGAGAGTTCATAGCATCTTTAACAATGCAATTGTTTTTTGTTTAGCTTTTGTGGCTACATTCTCTAGAGCTCCCGTTTCTGACAATCTAGTCGTGAAGGTGTAACCCAGGTATTTGAATGTGTTAACGACTTCTAGTTTAGTACCGTTCAGATGCCACTTTTCTCCCTGGCCAAGGAACCCTCCTCTTCTAAACACCATTACCTTTGTTTTGGCAATATTAACTTTCAGACCAAATTGCTCTGAAGCATAAGCAATATTGTTTATTTATGTCTGAAGCCCTACTGGGGACGTTGATATCAGTACGATATCATCTGCGAAAATCAGAAAGAATATTTCTTTTTGTCCACTTTGCATTTGGACACCATACTGGCCATTTTCACGGACATAATCAGCATCGGATGTGATAAAGAATGAGTGGTGAACACGTCAATCTTGGAGCGTTGAAATGTTAAGATCAGTTGACTCGGGGATGCCAGCGAAGACTGACATGTGCCGAGCAGCTCCGTGTTGAGAGTGGAACAACACGTTAAAGTTTTCCAATCTTCCCCCATCCTCTGAAAGATGTGCCAGAAGGACAGCATTTCCCTGTTTGAAGATCCAGCCTCCGCCAAGACTCTTCAACAACGTTTTTTGTCTGAAAAGTTTTGTCGTTTGTGTACTTGCGGAATGTTCTGGAAGCTCTTGCTTGTCCGAGTGAGTGTGTGTGTGTGAATCCGCAGAGTGCATGACCTTTTTCTTCGGTCTCGAGGGATATCATTGAGAGAGAGAGAGAGAGAGAGAGAGAGAGAGAGAGAGAGAAAGAGAGAGAGAAAGAGAGAGAGAGAGAGAGAGAGAGAGAGAGAGAGTGAGTTATTGTCCACTCCTTAGTGGATATCGATTGCAAGGAGAAGTTTCATCGATGGAAGTCGAGAACTGATTGCACTTGTCTACTAGAACTTGTGAGTACTTCTGCTTTCAACCTTTTATTGCAGGACAATAGGGAAGCCCACTGCCCTTCAGTTACAAAATTAAAGTGTGGGCTGACCTGATTGATTTTGTTCCAATTGCATTGAATTTGATTATGCCACTATTTAGTTCTTATTAAAAATCCTCTTTGATAAAGATGGTGTCATGTCATAAGAATGTGAGATATAAGAGAGAGTGAATTAATTATTACCCCCTTCCACTAGTGAAACCCCTATACACGAAAGCCGAAAGAATCTGAGTGAATTGTGTGAGTGAGGAGGGAGGTGATAGTCACCAAAGCCATCACCATCACCTGTGATGCATCCAAGGCAGGACTAGGAGCAGCTTGTCTCCAGGATGGCGTGCCCTTCGCCTATGCATCAAGAGCCATGACTCCAACAGAAGAGAGGTACAGCCAGATTGAAAAAGAGCTCCTGGCCGCATCCTTTGCCTGCGGCAAGCTTGACGCCTACGTCTACGGCAAACGCGTCACCCTCGAGACCGACCATCAACCTCTGGTCACAATAATGAAGAAACCACTTCATGCAGCCCCAACACGACTCCAACGCATGCTCCTGAATCTCCAACGCTACAACCTCCACGTTGTGTATAAGAAGGGCTCCGAACTCTTCATTGCAGACACCCTCTCCCGTGCATACCTACCAGAGACTCTGGACGAGCCTGATGAGAAGTACGAAGTCATGTCCTTGCTCCCTCTTACCACCACAGCCGTGCTGCGACTCCAACACGCACCCCCCTGTGGGTTCGGGAGAAGAATTGACCCACCGCGTCTCCCTATGCGATTCGTATGAGGCGAATAACTAGGGACACGGTGACTTGATTTGCGTTTACTCTAAACTCTTCTAGTGATGATCGTGCTTACTGGCTCTACATAGCCCACACAGGCTGATAGGCCGTAGAACACATCAATCCAATCCAATCCAATCCTCCAACAAGCAACTGCAACTGACTCCACCTGCCAGCAACTGAAGCACACTCTCGAGCATGGGTGGCCCAACAGATACAAGCAAAGTGCCCGACACCATCAAACTATTCCACGCCTTCCGCGATGAGATAGGAAGTCAAGACGGTGTCCTGATAAAAGGACAACGCATCATTGTCCCAGCAGCCCTACAACATCACTGCACCACCAAGCTCCACCAGGGACACCCAGGCATTGAAGCCACCAAAGCTCGAGCCAGAGAGATAGTTTATTGGCCAAACATAATGAAATACATTGAAGCTGAAGTTGAACACTGCAAGTCCTGCAATGCGATGAAGCCAAAACAAACAAAAGAACCTCTCGATCCTTCCTCGTGAAGCCCCTGACCTACCCTATCAAACTGTGGCAGCTGACATCATCACATGGAATGGTAGCTATACCTGGTCACAGTTGACGCCTACTCTGGCTGGTATGACGTCAACAAACTCCCAAACACAACATCAAGAAGTGTCATTGACAAGCTGAAGAGACATTTCTCCATACATGAGATACCATTCTCACTGCTTACAGACAACGCCATGCAATTCCAGTCCCACGAGTTTGCACAATTTGCATCAGAATGGCAGTTCTCCCATGTGACAAGCAGTCCCAACTACCCCCAGTCCAATGGTCTTGCAGAAAGGGCTGTTCGAAGTGCGAAGCATCTCCTGGAAAAGTTCCATAGGGATCACACTGATTTCTTTCTTGCACTACTCCATGCCAGGAATGTGCGAAGTCGCTCCCTTGGCTCAATCCTCTGCTCATCGTCGATCTGCTCTCCAGACGCACTCAAACAAATCTCATTCCCATCTCACCCAAGCTCCTCCAACCAACCACTGTCACCAAAGTCAAGGAGAAGCTATCTGCCCAGTACTCCAAACAGAAGCAGTATTATGACAAGGGCTCCAAAACCCTTACACCCCTTGCTCCTGACCAAACTGTGAGGATCGAAACCTCTCAAGGCTTTGACCGTGCTGGCCGCATTATCCAATCTGCAGACATACCTCAAAGCTACATCGTCGATCAGAAGGACAGAAGATTGAAAGGAACCGAAGACACCTGCGTCCTGCTCCTGAACTATGCAACCAACAACAAGAAGAAGAAGAACCTGCATATGCACCCATCGGGGTCGGCTCTCTATTGCGGAGGGCCGCTATTGCGGGATTTTTTAAAAACAAAAGTTCTTAGGCCATTTTGATTCTTTTGTCCTCAAACGCCTAAAAACCCATACATACTATTTTTGTTACTTTTTTTTCGAAACTTAGAAATGTTTTCGTTTTTTTCTATTGCGGGGTGCCGCTATTGTGGGATTTTTTTGGTCAAAAGTTCTTCAGGCCATTTTGATTCTTTTGTCCAAAAACGCAAAAAAATAAATATATTTGTTACTTTTTTGGGAAAAAACTTAGAAATTTTTTCGGGTTTTACCGATAGCGCTCAGCCTAGGCCGCACCCGCCACCGCGCCTGACTGACTTAGCCTGTCCGGGGAGTTTCACCTAAACCCGGACGCGTTACTTTTTGTCACGTTTGTGTCCAACATCAGCGTCGGGCCCTGGAGTTAGGGCGTAGGGACCACCCGTTGAGAGTCAAACGTGGGATGGAGTTAGAATATAAAGCTTCACCCGTTATTGATAAAACCTGAAAAAATTTCTAAGTTTTGTATTAAAAAAAAACAACAACAATATTTTATGTTTTTTTTAGGCGTTTTTGGACAAAAGAATCAAAATGGCCTGAAGAACTTTTGACCAAAAAAATCCCGCAATAGCGGCCTCCCGCAATAGAAATAAGTTTCGAAAACAAATTAACAAACATATTATGTTTTTTTTAGGCGTTTTAGGACAAAAGAATCAAAATGGCCTAAGAACTTTTGTTTAAAAAAAATCCCGCAATAGCGGCCCCTCGATCCCCCACCCATCCAGCCCAGGAACATGGAATCTGCTCCACCATCGACGACCCCAACTTCCAGCAGATCCCCTGGACAAAGAGAGAAGCCTAGCAGTCTACCTGTCTATGAGGCACCCTCTCTCAGAAGCAGTGAAAGAATATCCAAGCCAAATCTCAAATTTAGAGGAGGACAGTGGACTGTATGAAAAACTTGAAACCAACCAGTGAACCACCCACAGCAGGGCCGGATCAAAGTTTTTTGAGGGGGGGTGCTTAAAATTGTTTTAGGGTCTTCTCATCGAAGTGGCGAAGCCACGAGTGCGTGCCTGCGAAGCCAGAGCACGCCCCACTAGGGGGGTCCGGGGGCATGCCCCCCCCGGAAAAAGTTTTGAGAAAAATGGTGCAAATCTGTGCAATCTGGCAGTGCGGTCATTTCCAAGAGTTTTTGTTTGGTCACAGATTCTTCCTGTCTCTGCCCGGGTTTGATTTGTCTTGAGCGAGTAGCAAAAGGAAGGCATCTTAATTATACCACCCCCACCCCCCCCCCCCCCCCCTCCCTCCCCAGCTACCTTGGCTGCCAAGTAGAGTGTGGCTTATACCAAGTGGAGAGTAGGTACAGCATCTGGGCCCAGCATCTTTTCGCCCCCCCCCCCCCCTCCTTCCCAACTTTTTTACTAACTATACTGTCTCTGCTACCAAGCAAAGTGTGCCGATATCCGATGAGGTGGGAAGTAGATCAACATATTTGAGCAACCACCCCCCCCCCCCCCCCTCCCTCCTTCCCCCAACTCCCGGCTGCCACGGAGGTTTTTTTTTTTTTTTTTTTTTTTTTTTTGGGGGGGGGGGGGTGCTCGAGCACCCCCAGCACCCCCCCTAGATCCGGCCCTGCACAGGAATGACCAGATAAACTATATACTCGACTACCCCTGCAACCCTAGTAATCTCTAACACATCTTCTGTAATCTCCTGTGAAGTCTGGACCACAAAGGACACATGCCACAAGAAATAACCCATGAACACTTAACACGGTCACCAATGTATTACTGCGTGTGTCTCACATCCCCATAATATTCAACATATCCTCAATCAGCTTGCATTTCCCATAACCATACAGATATACAGTATTGATAATGCATGCTACTTTGCAAGGAAGCCGGTCAACGATTTCAACTACAAGCTCAAACTATAGCCATCCTTTTCCTGTCTCAGTAATGCATGATTGTGTACATTATCTTTAATTGTGAAAAGAAGGGAGATTTAGACAGTGAGCCCAAAGACCATACATGGTCTTTGGTGAGCCTCCGCAGCTCTGTATTCAACAATAAACAAGAGTGGTCTCCCTTGACCAGATCTCCAGTCCAGAGGAACACTCGCTCCCGCCTATCCATGTGAAACGCACATGTAACAACAACAAGAACACAATACAGGTGGGATGAAGACAGCTATGGATAAGCACTCGGGGTGGTGTTATTCGAGTATTCTTTAGGTTTGGCTAAGTGACATCAGTAGTTCATTTGTTCGTGCCTTCATACCAAGACAGAAAGAATGTTACTTCAAAGGCTGAGTAGAACTGTTGAGAACGTCTTGAGAAGTTTCTGTGAACTGTGAAAGTGCTGTGTTGACTCTGAATGTTCATCCAGCATGTCAAGATAAAACATTTATCAGCACTTGGTCTGAGCTGAATTAGTGCCTGTAAGTGTAACCAGTGCAGAATTGATTACATTTTGTCTGAAATGCATTGTGAGTTTTGATTGTGAGTGTAACGTAAGAAAGTACTGCTATTCAGGCAACTTCAAAAGTTTTGCAACACTCTTTTACTACACTACTACAAGGGAGGCAATTAACATTTTACTAATATAAAAAAATCATATTAGTTTAGAAAATATGAAATACATCTCTTTTGGCCCCAAGCACAAAACAATTAATACAATAATTTTGGCATAAATACGTGTTTTCTCAGTGTGTGTTTCTAAAGCTAGTTTCATCATACTTGGCAGGGAGTTTTAAAATCCTGGTACTCGTAATGAAAATAGAAGTATGGTCACAAAAATGACTGCCAAAGACACAAGATT
>JAWQFJ010001227.1:17500-65000 GCA_034096865.1 Theodoxus fluviatilis
GTAAGAGGTCCAAATTTGCTTTAAATGGAGGCAGGAGTGTGAAAGGTGGGATGAAAAACACTTAAAAGAATTTCTTTAATTTTTATTTTGGGGTGTTTACAGCAGCAAACATTGTGAACATGGAAGTGACAGTTTCAAAGGCATTCAGAAGGACAGATGGATGGACATTGGAAATGCACAGGTGGGGAAGATATAGAGAGAGCTGGAGCTACTGGGGGGACTGCACTGCACACTTTTATGTGATCAACACTGTGCTTAATAGTGTGGCTTGTTATCACCCTTATGCATGCAATTATCATCTCATCTGTTCTGTTTGTTGTTATCATCTCATCAGTGCTGTGGGTTGTTGTCATTTCATCTTTACTGTCGTTATCTCATCTTATCTTTGGATTGTGATGATCTCATTCTTACTATGAGTTATCTCATCCAAAATCATGACTCTTAACCAACTTCGACTCAAGTGGCCTTGGATTGCCAAGCCTTATGTCCATGAACTTCCACTACACAATCACGGAATATGTTTAGGACAGTGCAAGAGCAATGAAATCCTCCTCCTCCTCCTCGTCCTCCTCCTCCTCGTCCTCCTCCTCCTCGTCCTCCTCCTCCTCCTCCTCCTCGTCCTCCTCCTCCTCCTCCTCCTCCTCCTCCTCCTCCTCCTCCTCCTCCTCCTCCTCCTCCTCCTCCTCCTCCTCCTCCTCCTCCTCCTCCTCCTCCTCCTCCTCCTCCTCTATTGTTATTGTTATTATTATTATCATTATCATTATCATTTTTATCATCATCATCATCATCATCATCATCATCATCATCATCATCATCATCATCATCATCATCATCACCATCACCATCACCACCATCACCATCACCATCACCACCATCATCATCATTAAATGGCGCAAGTTCTTCTATGAAAAAGCCCGATTCACAAGTGTACAGAACGATGCACACAACCACAAATTTCAGGAGTCTATTTTCTGGTTTCACGATGATGCAATTCTCTCTCAATGTGTGTACAGGTAAAAGAGGAGAAGGTGTACTTTCATACGGCAGACAGACTGACAAACAACGATTGACTGGTACCTAGGATACTGGAATACACAAAGGAACCAAGGTACCAGTCTGGGCCTCGAAAGACGACAAAAAACGGACGGGTCGGCGAAGTGATCCCCCCCCACCCCCCCCCCAATCACCTCCACGCTTTCCCTCTTCCACGTGAAACCCGACCTTCACATCTACCTGCTTCCTTCATTACCTTGATTTTCTATTCATCAAAGTGAACTCTGTTCACCTCTCCATACTCCCAACCTCTAGCCTAGCTTTCACTGCTTTGTTTTCTCCCTGCCTACACCGGTCACAGAGTTGAGTCTGTCGTCGTTTTTGTTTGTGGTGTCTGTCCCGAGAAAAAGTGAGCATGTAAAACACGAGAGGTTGGCAGCCCGTTTTGTGTTGTCCTTCAAAGCCTGGACCAGTTACCTTGGTTCCTTTCTCTGTCTCATAAAACAGCTTATCACCCATGTCTGACTCTCAAGCCGCCTTGCACGCGCACACACACACACACACACACACACACACACACGCGCGCGCACACGCACACACACACAATCAGTGAGCCGCTTGATCAATTCTTCATTTCTGGTAGTAGACCCGTCGGCAAATTCATAGGTGTGTACAATGCATTGTCATTATTTGATGAAATCGATTTGTATCTGGTTTTTTGGTCAGAAGAAGACATTTTGGACACCCCCCCGTAGCTCATTGTTCCTTCCGGTGTCATCCGCTCCAAAGCTAGTGCGCTCGATGTGCATCAAAGCTGTAAGGAATCTTTGTTGAAGCGGCCGGGGGGGTGGGGGTGGGTGTGGGTGGGAGGAATGCATCAGAAGAGGCAACCTCAAGTGAAACAATCATGACTAGGTGCAGTCTTCACCACTCTTTGATGGTTTCCAGCGGCACCTGTGTAGCCTGGAGCTGTGCACGATGGAAATTCTGGAAGGGGCCTTAAAACCTGACTGTGTCGTTTCCTTGTACAGTGACAACAGTAGAAGTCTTCTTTTTCTTCTCAAATGCCGTCACACTTGAAGACCACTTCCTGCAATGAAACGTGCTGTCCAGCGCAGTTGGTCCATGGTCATTACAGTTTTTGGGACACAGCTACTGCTTATGGCCATAACTCTTCTCCTAGTATGTGGTGACTTTTGGGTCCATACAGTTTTTCGGACACAGCTACTGCTTATGGTCATAACTCTTCTCCTAGTATGTGGTGACTTTTCCAGTCCTGGAGATCATGCTCAACAGTCTTTTCTGCTTCTCCACAACAGCATATTGATGCTGGGGAAAGATGGAGGTTCGGTGCACGTGGTATATCAGCCTGCAGTGCTCTGTCCTCAATTGGAAGATTGTCACCTGTTCTTGTCTGAATAACTGATGGTAGCTGTCCTTTGGCTGTTGTGTTTGGTTGAGAGATTTGATGATGGTGATCATCTGTGTAGAGGAGACTATTGATTTCTTGATCTTTCTCTGCTCCCATTTTGGCTAGTTTGTCAGCTTCTTCATTTGCCACTAGAAGCCAGATGCAGGGATTTCCAGGCTCATTCTGCAGTCCAGCTTCTGCACAGCCTTGCTGCTAAGTCCATATGATGTACGACGCCATTCAAAAGTAGCAGAGCACCCTTGAGACAGCATAGCAGAGGGTGTGGAGGAGAGAGACACAGGCTCTCCGTCTTGTCGCGAGGGAGAGGATGCCACTGCTACAAGGCGCCCCTTGATGGGATATTGCGCTGCTTGGGACCTCCCATGTAGGAGCTCCTGAAGTGCTCCCCGACAGCTCCAAGGTCACGGGTTGCGGGAGAAGAGAGGAACATCTAGCGGCTGTTACCGTAAGGGACTCTCTCTGTTCATCAGCATGTGTTAACTGCAAAGGGGCAGGCAGGTTGGCAGGCGTTGATGAAATCCTGCACCTAGCTGACCACCAGTGGAGATAAGCTTGAGGAGCCCATTCCACGTTGGACTGAAGGACTCCAGTGGTGGCAGCTCTGCTGGCGGGGTCAGAGGACTCCCTGCAGTCCTTGCAACTAAAGGGTGCGGGGTTCGAAGCTGTGTGGATCCTGCCGTGACGTCCTTGACAAGGTGCTTTACTCACATTACCTCACTCTACCCGCATTACCTCACTCTACCCGCATTACCTCTCTCCACCCGCATTACATCTCTCCACCCGCATTACCTCTCCCCACCCGCATTACATCTCTCCACCCGCATCACCTCTCCACCCGCATTACCTCTCCCCACCCGCATTACATCTCTCCACCCGCATCACCTCTCCACCCGCATTACCTCTCCCCACCCGCATTACATCTCCCCACCCGCATTACATCTCTCCACCCGCATTACCTCTCTCCACCCGCATTACATCTCTCCACCCGCATTACCTCTCCCCACCCGCATTACATCTCTCCACCCGCATCACCTCTCCACCCGCATTACCTCTCCCCACCCGCATTACATCTCCCCACCCGCATTACATCTCTCCACCCGCATTACCTCACTCTACCTTCATTACATCTCCCCACCCGCATTACATCTCCCCACCCGCATTACCTCTCCCCACCCGCATTACATCTCCCCACCCGCATTACCTCTCCTCACCCGCATTACATCTCTCCACCTGCATTACCTCTGTCCACCCGCATTACCTCTGTCCACCCGCATTACATCTCTCCACCCGCATTACCTCTGTCCACCCGCATTACCTCTTCCCACCCGCATTACCTCTCCCCACCCGCATTACATCTCCCCACCCGCATTACCTCTCCCCACCCGCATTACATCTCCCCACCCGCATTACCTCTCCCCACCCGCATTACATCTCCCCACCCGCATTACCTCTCCCCACCTGCATTACCTCTCCCCACATGCATCACCTCCACCCGCATCACGCCTCCACCCGCATCACCCCTCCACCCTCATCACCTCTCCATCTGCATTGCCTCTCTCCACCCGCATCGCCTCTTACCACCCATATTGTCTCCACACCCGCATTACCTCTCCCCAACCGCATTACCTCTCCCCACCCACATTGCCTCTACTCACCCGCATTACCTCTCCACCGGCATTACCTCTCCTCACCCGCATTACCTCTCCCCACCCACATTGCCTCTACTCACCCGCATTACCTCTCCACCGGCATTACCTCTCCTCACCCGCATTACCTCTCCCACCCGCATTACCTCTCCCCACATGCATTAGCTCTCTCCCCACCCGCATTACCTCACTCTACCCGCATTACCTCTCCTCACCCGCATTACCTTTCCACCCGCATTTCCTCCACCCGTATTACCTCTCCCCACCCGCATTACCCGCATTACCTCTCCCCACCCGCATTACCTCTCCCCACCCGCATTACCTCACTCCACCCGCATTACCTCTCCCCACCCGCATTACCTCTCCCCACCCGCATTTCCTCTCCCCACCCGCATCACCTCTCCATCCGCATTACCTCTCCCCACCCGCATTTCCTCTCCCCACCCGCATCACCTCTCCATCCGCATTACCTCTCCCCACCCGCATTACCTCTCGCCACCCGCATTTCCTCAACTCGCATTACCTCTCCCCACCCGCATTACATCTCCCACCTGCATTACCTCTCCCCACCCGCATTACCTCTCGCCACCCGCATTACCTCTCCCCACCCGCATTACCTCACTCTACCCGCATTACCTCTCCTCACCCGCATTACCTCTCCACCCGCATTACCTCCACCCGCATTACCTCTCAACACGCATTACCTCTCCCCACCCGCATTACGTCTCCACCCGCATTACCTCCACCCGCATTACCTCTCAACACGCATTACCTCTCTCCACCCACATTACCTCTCCACCCGGGAGTGAAACCGGGTGTGTTTCGGCAATGACGACGTGCTGTGGTACTATTAAACTTTGATGAGGTCGTGACCCAGAAACAAGCTGTAGAAGTTTCCACAATTTGACCCTTTCATCACTGTTGAAGGAAGCCCATTTCATTACTGTTGATGGAAGCCCATTTCATCACTGTTGATGGAAGCCCTTTTCATCACTGTTGATGGAAGCCCATTTCATCACAGCTGATGGAAGCCCATTTCATCACAGCTGATGGAAGCCCTTTTCATCACAGCTGATGGAAGCCCATTTCATCACAGCTGATGGAAGCCCATTTCATCATAGCTGATGGAAGCCCATTTCATCACTGTTGATGGAAGCCCATTTCATCACTGTTGATGGAAGCCCATTTCATCACAGCTGATGGAAGCCCATTTCATCACTGCTGATGGAAGCCCATTTCATCACTGCTGATGGAAGCCCATTTCATCACTGTTGATGGAAGCCCATTTCATCACAGCTGATGGAAGCCCATTTCATCACTGTTGATGGAAGCCCATTTCATCACTGTTGATGGAAGCCCATTTCATCACTGTTGATGGAAGCCCATTTCATCACTGTTGATGGAAGCCCATTTCATCACAGCTGATGGAAGCCCATTTCATCACTGTTGATGGAAGCCCATTTCATCACTGTCAATGGAAGCCCATTCATCACTGTTGATGGAAGCCCATTTCATCACTGTTGATGGAAGCCCATTTCATCACAGCTGATGGAAGCCCATTTCATCACAGCTGATGGAAGCCCATTTCATCACAGCTGATGGAAGCCCATTTCATCACAGCTGATGGATGCCCATTTCATCACAGCTGATGGAAGCCCATTTCATCACTGTTGATGGAAGCCCATTTCATCACAGCTGATGGAAGCCCATTTCATCACTGTTGATGGAAGCCCATTTCATCACAGCTGATGGAAGCCCTTTTCATCACAGCTGATGGAAGCCCATTTCATCACAGCTGATGGAAGCCCATTTCATCACTGTTGATGGAAGCCCATTTCATCACTGTTGATGGAAGCCCATTTCATCACTGTCGATGGAAGCCCATTTCATCACTGTTGATGGAAGCGGTTAAAGTCCATTTCATCACTGTTGATGGAAGCGGTTAAAGCCCATTTCATCACTGTTGATGGAAGCCCATTTCATTACTGTTGATGGAAGCGGATAAAGTCCATTTCATCACAGCTGATGGAAGCCCATTTCATCACTGTTGATGGAAGCCCAATTCATCACTGTTGATGGAAGCCCATTTCATCACTGTTGACGGAAGCCCATTTCATCACTGTTGATGGAAGCGGTTAAAGCCCATTTCATCACTGTTGATGGAAGCCCATTTCATCACTGTTGATGGAAGCCCATTTCATCACTGTTGATGGAAGCCCATTTCATCACTGCTGATGGAAGCCCATTTCATCACAGCTGATGGATGCCCATTTCATCACAGCTGATGGAAGCCCATTTCATCACTGTTGATGGAAGCCCATTTCATCGCTGTTGATGGAAGCCCATTTCATCACTGTTGATGGAAGCGGTTAAAGCCCATTTCATCACTGTTGATGGTAGCGGTTAAAGCCCATTTCATCACTGTTGATGGAAGCCCAATTCATCACTGTTGATGGAAGCCCATTTCATCACTGTTGACGGAAGCCCATTTCATCACTGTTGATGGAAGCGGTTAAAGCCCATTTCATCACTGTTGATGGAAGCCCATTTCATCACTGTTGATGGAAGCCCATTTCATCACTGTTGATGGAAGCCCATTTCATCACTGCTGATGGAAGCCCATTTCATCACAGCTGATGGATGCCCATTTCATCACAGCTGATGGAAGCCCATTTCATCACTGTTGATGGAAGCCCATTTCATCGCTGTTGATGGAAGCCCATTTCATCACTGTTGATGGAAGCGGTTAAAGCCCATTTCATCACTGTTGATGGTAGCGGTTAAAGCCCATTTCATCACTGTTGATGGAAGCCCATTTCATCACTGTTGATGGAAGCGGTTAAAGCCCATTTAATCACAGCTGATGGAAGCCCATTTCATCACTGTTGATGGAAGCCCATTTCATCACTGTTGATGGAAGCCCATTTCATCACAGCTGATGGAAGCCCATTTCATCACTGTTGATGGAAGCCCATTTCATCACTGTCAATGGAAGCCCATTCATCACTGTTGATGGAAGCCCATTTCATCACTGTTGATGGAAGCCCATTTCATCACAGCTGATGGAAGCCCATTTCATCACAGCTGATGGAAGCCCATTTCATCACAGCTGATGGAAGCCCATTTCATCACAGCTGATGGATGCCCATTTCATCACAGCTGATGGAAGCCCATTTCATCACTGTTGATGGAAGCCCATTTCATCACAGCTGATGGAAGCCCATTTCATCACTGTTGATGGAAGCCCATTTCATCACTGTTGATGGAAGCCCTTTTCATCACAGCTGATGGAAGCCCATTTCATCACAGCTGATGGAAGCCCATTTCATCACTGTTGATGGAAGCCCATTTCATCACTGTTGATGGAAGCCCATTTCATCACTGTCGATGGAAGCCCATTTCATCACTGTTGATGGAAGCGGTTAAAGTCCATTTCATCACTGTTGATGGAAGCGGTTAAAGCCCATTTCATCACTGTTGATGGAAGCCCATTTCATTACTGTTGATGGAAGCGGATAAAGTCCATTTCATCACAGCTGATGGAAGCCCATTTCATCACTGTTGATGGAAGCCCAATTCATCACTGTTGATGGAAGCCCATTTCATCACTGTTGACGGAAGCCCATTTCATCACTGTTGATGGAAGCGGTTAAAGCCCATTTCATCACTGTTGATGGAAGCCCATTTCATCACTGTTGATGGAAGCCCATTTCATCACTGTTGATGGAAGCCCATTTCATCACTGCTGATGGAAGCCCATTTCATCACAGCTGATGGATGCCCATTTCATCACAGCTGATGGAAGCCCATTTCATCACTGTTGATGGAAGCCCATTTCATCGCTGTTGATGGAAGCCCATTTCATCACTGTTGATGGAAGCGGTTAAAGCCCATTTCATCACTGTTGATGGTAGCGGTTAAAGCCCATTTCATCACTGTTGATGGAAGCCCATTTCATCACTGTTGATGGAAGCGGTTAAAGCCCATTTAATCACAGCTGATGGAAGCCCATTTCATCACTGTTGATGGAAGCCCATTTCATCACTGTTGATGGAAGCCCATTTCATCACTGTTGATGGAAGCCCATTTCATCACTGTTGATGGAAGCCCATTTCATCACTGTTGATGGAAGCGGTTAAAGCCCACTTCATCACTGTTGATGGAAGCGGTTAAAGCCCATTTCATCATTGTTGATGGAAGCCCATTTCATCACTGTTGATGGAAGCCCATTTCATCACTGTCGATGGAAGCCCATTTCATCACTGTTGATGGAAGCCCTTACAACCGGAAGTTGCAGAAACCCAGACTGCTGATGGCTACAGAGACTTGGACCACTTTAATTCCTCGCTGCATACTTGGAAGGAACTCACTCTTACTGCCAATGTTGTACAGGATGAAGTAGCAGGTTTGACAGACAGCATTGATGTGCTAAGACATGTCCAGTTTTATTGCTGTCATGACCCATACCCAACGTGCGCACACTAAAGATTGCCTGCATGATAGCATGCATTGACGTCTGTTTTGTCACTGTTGCAAGTGTAGTGAATTAGTCTGAAATGCTCGTCTTACTTTCAGCCCTGGCTTTAAAAAAAGTATTAATATCAGACACAAAATAGGCTATTGCATGGAGAGAGAGAGAGAGAGAGAGAGAGAGAGAGAGAGAGAGAGAGAGAGAGAGAGAGAGAGAGAGAGAGAGAGAGAGACAACTTGTCACGGCAATGAATAGACAATGAAAGCATTGCATCAAATCCAACACATATTGCGCTGTTGAGTGTATAGACATATGTATAGAGCTTCGAGGAATGGAAACATTTCTGGTCTTATGTTCGTCGTCTGCAAAAGATTTAAACAAAACCGCTCGAAGAGGCTCGATGACAACAGGAACTGGCTTAACAGTGTTTGAAATGTGTATGGTGATATAAAAAACAAAACGCATTGCAGTAAGCTTGCGGGCAGATAGGATTCTCCCTCCACGTGACTTTCAAAAGCAGTACAGTTCTGCTGCCATATCGGGTTCTCCCTTCTGATAACTATGCGCCTTGCCACTGCTCGTAGCCAGGACACCAGCAAACCGGCTTGACAAGGCGAATCGATGTGATTCATGCTTCGCTATTTTCTCCCTGCTCGACCACGACCACGTTGAAGCGATAGCCGCACCATCACGCAGTCCCGACACACACCCCCACCCACACCCACACTCACAACCCACGTTGCAACGACCAATCAATACAAACGCCCCAAGCTGGAAACGGCTAAAAATAACTCCTTAATGCCACTGCTCTTCGCTCGAATGCATTTCTCCCAGCTACGAATGTGGAGGATTTTAGTGGAGAGTCGACAGTCTCAATCATTATTTACTAGTTGAAAGCGGCATTCACTGGAAAAAAGGCCAAAGCCGCGAGCTCAAAGTCGCGTCAAGAGATGCTGGGATCTCCACCAGCCTCCATCTCGATTTGATCGCGAGGCTGCGTGACGTCATAGCTGTGGCAAATGTGGGCAGAAATTCCCAACACATCGAGAGAAATCCCGACACCCGTTCCCAGCGTCGTGTTCGAAATGGCAGAAATCCGGGAGTACAGATAGCCTCGGATATCTCCCGTAGTATGTAGGTGGTACTCTGTCGCGGAGTGTACGGCGGAATAAGAAAACTCGACGACAATTTGAAGATAGTATTCGGGAATGCCACGTCGGAGAACCTCGCTGTCCTCACCTCCTAAACGTAAGTAATGTTTTATGTTAATCGTATTCATGGAGTTCTGTCGAAAAGTTGGGGCTTTGTGTTATAAGGGTTTAGTATGTGAGTGCCGGACACGGGTTCAATTGTTTGAAGGACGATAATTGACGGTTGCTCGGACTGCTGTTTGGGGAAACACCTCTTTTGGAAGGGGTTACCCTCATTACGTATGCATTCCTCCCAACCCCAAATTTTTCCTTCACATGCACCTGTCGCTGTCTTGCGCTGATAACCCGGGACACAGTCAGTTGGGGTCGCCGAATAGTGTCATTGTTATTGCGTATGCATCGTGTCGCCCCTAGGAAAGTTGACAGAGGGGTTAACAGCGTGGAGAGCGCATGCGAGAAGAGAAATGGCGTTCAGTTGAAGGGCGAGTCCATTTTCATTGCGGAAGGGGGGAAGGCACTCCCCGAGTCGATTGCGCCACTGTCGCACCGAGGAACACAAACAGGAGATTCTGTACTTGCCATGTCATCTGACTGTCAATCTGTCTATCGTAGACCCTCTCAGCTTTCCCATTTAGCTGAGGGCTAGGCTGAGAGGGTGGCTTCCCTTATTCTCCACGAGCGACACAAAATCATAAAATGGATACGATCTTGCTTTGGAAACCGCGTTCGAATTGCAAAGCGTTCACATGACATTGATAGGACAACAAGAGCTATGCTCGTAACTCGCATCATGCACATTCATAGAAGAAAGTGTCTGTGCTCACTTTGAAGACGACAAAACTATTTGAGTGTCCACAGTCGAAGTATTACTACGTAGTGTGTTTACCGTGGTTTTAATGGTGCCACCAAAAGCATCCATGAAGATACAATTAGTTTCAGCATGCTTTAATTGGAAAATTTAATTAAGTAAAATTGTACAATAAAGCCTAATTTTATTTAAAATATTAACATGTTTACAACCCAAAGGTATGATTACTCGACGGTCCAGTGTGATTGACAGAGAAGTTAAAAAAAGGGTTTGTGTGTGTGTGTGTTGTGTGTGTGTGAGAGAGAGAGAGAGAGAGAGAGAGAGAGAGAGAGAGAGAGAGAGAGAGAGAGAGAATGAATATCGTATGTTATGTTTATTAACAAAGATTTGCTTTTATTTGGGGGGTGTTCAAAAATTCAGTAGCGACTCGTTGTTTGTGAACTAAGTACTGTCATTTTGACAGATTGGCTCTCATTACCTGTATATATGGGCCTGGTCATGTGCATGCACACAAACACACATTCACACTCCTATGCAAGCGCACACACATGCATGTACATGCACACATGTGCATTTGCACTTGTGCATGCACACACACATGTCCACAAACTCACATACATATGGACTCAAGCATGCACCCATGCATACACACATGGAAAGACGCATTTTCACCTCAGACACATGATTCAGGTACACACACCTGTGTACATACAGAAACACACCCTCACATACACACACACACACACACACACACACACACATTTTTATCTCCCATACATGCAGCATGCATAAAAACAGGCACACACACACACATTCACATTTTCATCTCCCTTACATGCAGCAAGCATGCATGCAAAACACACACACACACACACACACACACACACACACACACACACACACACACACACAGATGTTTTCCCTTGGGTGGAGATACAGACATGCATTGTTAAAAAGTACCCTTAGAGTTAGATGTTCCTGCCTCAATTACTAATATTTATTTATAACTTCCTAATGCTGTGTACCAGACCTTGGCATGACATAGGCACTGTGGAACCTAACAAGGACGTAGAACATAACTTTGTCTCGATTACTGAATACTCACCTTTTAATATTTAAATTAAGTCTTCATCAGGATGTCTAGTCATATTTTTACTCAGCTGCTTTGACTCTGTGCCCAGGAAATATGGATGGATGGATGGGTGGTGTTTTGTGTCCTATCAGCCCTTGTAGGCAATGTAAGGCCATTAAGCATGAAAATCACTAGAACAGTTTAGAGCAAACGCAAAGCAAGTCACGGTGTCCCTAGTTATTCGCCTCTTACGAAGCACGTAGGGAGACGCGGTGGGTCTATTCTTACCCCGACCCACTGGGGGACCAGGGAAGACTTTAGGCCTGAATTGAAAAAAAAGAGAAAAAAGTTGTGGTTGTGGTAACCTGACCTACCGTATCTTTTTCTGTCCACCCTCAACTTTGTGTTGTGTTAATGAAGAAAAAGGAGAATGAAAACAAGAAAATAATGAAATCAACAGTAAGCAATGAACTGCATCAGTGCATTCTGCCCTATCTTCCCTATGAGCACTATGTTATTATGTAAGTTAAAAAAATGTTTTCAGCAAAATGCCAAGAGATACACACACACACACACACACACACACACACACACAAATGTGGCCCCCCCCCCCCCTTCCCCCCCCCCCCCCCCCCCAAAAAAAAAAAAGAAAAAAAAAGAAGAAAAAAAGTTCAGGTACTATCTACTGACACATTTTTATGTTTTCCATGTTACTTTAACCACTTTTTTCCCCCTTATACTCAGTTATAGAAAATAAATTTGCAAGGTGTGTATGTGACAATCAAAGTAACATTGTTTGCCACTTTGTTTGGTTTCAGTTTTCATTGGACTTCGAAGGTCCACTTGTTTCAGAGGACCACATAGTGGTCACGGTTGACTGTGCAGAGCACATTAGTGTGCTCTATATTTAGCCTCCACTGCCCCTCTTAGAAATGAGTAACCCAGTGCTGTGATACATCATGCTGAACCAGTTACTTGGTGATTTGCAGTCACAAGAACTGCTTTCACTTGGCAGCTGGGATTGTCTGTGGTGGGAGATTTTTTAAAGATAATGTCATGTTCTAAACCCAAATGGTTATTTCTGAAGCTGGATTTATTATCATGTTCTCATGCTGCTAGATGCAAAAAGGTTAAGGTGTAGATTTATGTGGAGATATCACCCAAGTCTGGGTGTCAAGCAGCCTTAACTTTACCCCCTGATCACTGGCCCACTTAATCTATTCCTTGCTGGCACCTGAAGACAAACACAGGGACAGATATTGAGATAAGATGCTTACATTCATTCATGTCGCCTGTACATATGACACGTATTGCTTGAACTTCAAGACTCACTGAGCTGACAGTTGTCAAAGACATCTACTAAAATCTTTTTCATTGTTGATTATATTCTTTATATATACCTTACCAATTGTTGTACATAGATTAGCTACTGTGTATTTTTTGTCTTAATTATCCATGTTTTCATTTCTTTATGAGCAAGGACAATTTGTAAGATCCAGGCAGAAATGCCAAAAAATTTCATTCCTTGATAAATAAAGAATCAATCAATCAATCAATCAGTCAATCAATCAATCAATCAATCTATCGATCATGTACCTGCACCATCTCCATTCCCTGCTGGTGCTGGCTCGTCATTGCTGCTACAATTGCAGCAGTAGTGTTACAATCACTGTCATGGTGATATAATTGATTTATGTGTTTTTGAAGATGGATGTTTGAAGTTTTTGTTGGAACAGGTGGGTATATGTATACTGTTTGTTTTTTAGTACTGATTCATTGATTGTAGTTCATATTTCATGTTTATCTTCTTCTCGTTTTTATGATGAAATGTAATAGTGTTAGTGTTACAGAAAGATGGTTAGCTCAGTGTTAGTATGACTTGGGCAAAATGTATTTCATGTCCCAATGTGTCGATAACGAAGCTGCGCTGTTGTTTAGGAGTTATTATTGGAGGGAATTCGTAAATAAATGGATCATCTATTAAGTGAAATACTTTTGGTTTGTGCAATGTGAGAGAATCCGGACGAGTTTTATGAAGTGTCTCATTCAGTGGAGACGTCTGCAGGGACATTATGTTTGCAATGGTTGTCACGTCTGCAAAGCAAGGCAGAAAACCATGATAGAGAAAATTGACACATTAATTTAAATGAAATAGGAGCAGTATTTTTATATTTGTTATATGTATCGCCTGTCCTCTTGTTAATCTCTCTTTGAAACCCATAGAAACTGGGTGCAGTTGAATGTCCATAGTAGAATGGTCAGGATAATGGCAGTCATTTTTTGACCTGATGTAAAATTGGCAGTTGTCTTGCCAATTAGTTCCTACAGGAGGAGAAGGAGGAGGAGAAGAAGGAGGAGGAGGTGGTGATGGTGGTGGTGGTGGTGGTGGTGGTGGTGGTGGTGGCGGCGGCGATGGTGGTGGTGGTGGTGGTGGTGGTGGTGGCGGTGGTGGTGATGAAGAAGAAAAAGATGAAGAAGAAAAAGAAGAAGAAAGAAGAAGAAAAAAGAAGAAAAAGAAGTAGAAGAAGAAGGAAAAAAAGAAAAAAAGCATTTTCAATAATCATTTGCATTTTTTAAAAGAGGGAAATACGTTTGCAGTAGAAAAACTACATTCCAGTAATTGGACTCTTTGACAGAGTAGTGCCACTTCAAATCAGATTGACCGCTCTGCTTTGGAGCTGAGATTGGCATCTAAAGTAAAAAACGTACAGCCAGAGCTCTTCACAGCCATCTTCATCAGCTGGAAGTCCCCACTACTGGGCTTTGGGGGCCTGCTCCAGCAGCTCAGCCAGGGGCCTGCTCCAGCAGCTCAGCCAGGGGCCTGCTCCAGTAGCTCAGCCAGGGGCCTGCTCCAGTAGCTCATCCAGGGGCCTGCTCCAGTAGCTCAGCCAGGGGCCTGCTCCAGTAGCTCAGCCAGGGGCCTGCTCCAGTAGCTCAGCCAGGGGCCTGCTCCAGTAGCTCAGCCAGGGGCCTGCTCCAGTAGCTCAGACCAGGGGCCTGCTCCAGTAGCTCAGCCAGGGGCCTGCTCCAGTAGCTCAGCCAGGGGCCTGCTCCAGTAGCTCAGCCAGGGGCCTGCTCCAGTAGCTCAGCCAGGGGCCTGCTCCAGTAGCTCAACCAGGGGCCTGCTCCAGTAGCTCAGCCAGGGGCTGCCCCAAGCAGCCGTAACTTCCGGAAGACACTGGAACAACATGAAGTCAAAAAGACCTGATTGGGATTTCAAACTGCATGCAACAGCAAACTGATCAATAAACTCCCGTGTCTATCCCCTAGAGTTATCTCTCCACCCATCCAAACACTGCAGTTTTATTTGCTCACATTTCTCAGAGTTTAGCTTTGAGGAACACAACTTTCCTGTACTGTAGCATAAGAAAATGTGCACATGCTGAATTTTGATGCATTTGCCAGCATTTTTTTTTGGTTGCAATTACATTCACTCAGTGACTGTTTAGTAAGAGCTTTTTTCCCCTCTTTATTTTTCTTCTGCTAATAAACCAACAAGAGCCTTTTTTCTTGTTCTGAACATGCTAGAATGAAATAGCCCTGGCTCGTCACCTTTGCCAAGTGGGATTGGGGTGTGTTTGACTTTGGATACCTGTTTCTCATCAGCTTGTGTGCCTTGGCTTTGGAATGCTTGAAACTTGGTCTGGATTTGTTGCCCTCTCCGGGTTCTTGAGAGAGAATAGACCCACTGATCTCCCTACGTGACTCATAAAAGAAAAATGCCCAGGGAAATTGACTCCTGCTTTTAAACACTCCACCCAACACCCTGGATTTGTTTAGTCATTGGCCTTACATAGCCTGCAGAATCTGATTGGGCGTAAAACCTAATTTATTTGATCCACCCTGAATAAGTAATATGGCATTAAACATTCTTCCTCCGGCTTCTGCTCACTTTGATCAAACTTGTAGTAATCAACCAGGGTCAACATTTCTCTTGGATTCAGTTCAGCCCAGAAGTCTTAGAATTGATAACCAGTTATTGAAGTATTGATCAAGTGGTCCAGTTTTCAGGGGGTGAAGTGTGACGTGGTTTGAGATCCAGACATGGGCAATGAAAGCCACACCTTTGCCTTTTTACCTTTACTCTCAGTTTCGGTAGTAGCAGGATGAGGAGGAAAAAGGAGGCCTGAGACAATTCAGCTGCAGTGACTGTTTCTGTAAGACGAGTGCATCACGTGTATGTAGTGATATGCAGTGTTTTGCGGCAAGTGGGGAGGGGGGGAGGGGGGGTGGGGGATAAGACCGCAGGTGCGAATTAATGAGTTGGAAGTTGTCAAATGTCGTCACTTAGTCTTTGTGCAACCCCGCTTGTCTGTCCAGTGTCATCTTCTAGGATCATTTAGTAGTGCAGATCGACAGTCCCCGACTGCCACAGAGCTAGAACACAAACTGCTTCGCCTGCGAGGTCACACGCTGGAAAACAAGAAATCAATCACGGCCCGTGGTAATCTTTTTCGGAGGCGTGCAGTACGGAGCAGTGCGGAGAGATCCGAACTGCCATCAGACTCGAGTCGAGGCGCGTGGTGCTGGTCTCCTGAAGCCGGTTGAGACACAAGGTCGCACTGCACGTTGACTGTCGATCGAGGTAAGGCCAGGCAAGACCGAGAGAAGTGTCTCGCAGTTGGCGGGAAAACTTGTCGCGGCGCCTGAGCAGCCTAATTAAGCCTATTGTCACCTGCCTAAGGCTCGCTCTAGACACACCAACTTCACTGCCGACAGGCGCGGTAATCCCAAAGGCTTTGCAGCCCGCTTCCCCTCTTACTGGAATGGATCAGCCCGCAAAACTCCCACCTGGCAGGGGGCCAAGCGGACGGACGGACTTCCAAGCTGGCGCTGTGACCTACTTAGGCACGACACTCCATCAAATTGCGAGTTTCTGCCTTATTTCCAAGAGGTACGAGAAGTCCTCGGCGGTGTGGCGTGTTTGTTGATTAGGTTTCTCCTCTGGGGCCGCGGATCACGGCGAGACTCCGGGAGTGCTGGGTTGGGCTGGAGGAAGACCTGCCTTGATTGGCTGTCTGGGGAGCCAAGGTTATTTCAATCGGTGCACCCCCCACCCCCCTCCCCCTTGCCTCTTCCGCCATAGCGAGGTGGGACGAGGTCGGGCTCAGACGAGGTCAGGCTGCCAACTGCAGGCACAATGCACTCGTTTTATTCCGGCCGTGTTTTGATTCTCGCCAGTGGAAAAGCCGCTCCCCGCCACAATTTTCCGATCGTCTGCTTTCTGTCGCTACAGCGTCTATCCGTCCGTCTGTCTGTCTCGCGCTTCCGATCGCGCCACGACTAGGAATAGCAATGACGTCATGGTTGTCTGGGTAACGCGCGTCACATGGGTGTTTCCCCGAAAGCGCCGGTCGTCTCAGCAGCTGAGTTTCCGGCTTCGTGTCGCACTGGAAGTGTCGAGTTCTTTGGTTCGATCCTCGCCTGGTGGTGATTGAATAAGTGAATAATGGAGTTTTACGTCCTATCAGCCTTTGTAGTACATAAGGCCATTGGTCACGATAATCACGTGAGGAGGTTAGAGAGAGAGAGAGAGAGAGAGAGAGAGAGAGAGAGAGAGAGAGAGAGAGAGAGAGAGAGAGAGAGACAGAGAGAGACAGAGAGAGAGAGAGAGAGAGAGAGAGAGGACAGCGATGAGACAGAGGAGCAGCGAGAGAGAGAGAGAGCCAGCAGAGAGAGAGAGAGAGAAGACAGAGAGAGATGGGAGAGAGAGAGAGAGAGAGAGAGAGAGAGAGAGAGAGAGAGAGAGAGAGAGAGAGAGAGCAAATTAAGATTGATTTCCCCAAACATTCACCTCATATGAATCATGTATGGAGACAGTGGCTGTATTGTTACCCCCAATCCCCAGGGGTATCTGATGGGGAGGTGGTGAAGGTTGAAGTTGTAGGAATCCTCTACCCTGTAAATGAAATGTGATAATATGTGACAAAAATCCTAAAGAGAATCCACATATATTTTGAGATAATAAATGATATTATATACATGTAGTAAGAACATTTCCTGTGTGAAATTTGATTCATATTTGTTGCCATAGGTACATGATTAAGCCTGTAGATTTGATAGACATACATAAATGGAGTGAAATGCAAGGCACATGGAAAGTTGCAGATTGGCAGGAAGTGTGAATATACAATCTTGAATATCATGCAGTAATATGTGATGCTATAGCAAGAGTACATGCTGCTGTCTTCACCAGACTCTCAGTTTCTAAGTAATCTGATGGTGCTCTGTGTGTGTCCAGTTTACCCAGGCTGTCCAGTTTGTCCACGCTGTCAGTGTACACAGACTGTCCAGTCTACACAGGCTTTCCAGTCTATACAGGCTGTCCTGTCTACACAGGCTGTCCTGTCTACACAGGCTGTCCAGTATACACAGGCTGTCCAGTCTATACAGGCTGTCCAGTCTACTCAGGCTGTCCTGTCTACACAGGCTGTCCAGTGTACACAGGCTGTCCTGTCTATACATGCTGTCCTGTCTATACATGCTGTCCAGTATACATAGGCTGTCCAGTATACACAGGCTGTCCAGTCTACACAGGCTGTCCAGTCTACATAGGCTGTCCAGTATACACAGGCTGTCTAGTATACACAGGCTGTCCAGTCTACACAGGCTGTCCAGTATACACATGCTGTCCAGTATACACAGGCTGTCCAGTATACACAGGCTGTCCAGTCTACACAGGCTGTCCAGTCTACATAGGCTGTCCAGTATACACAGGCTGTCCAGTCTACATAGGCTGTCCAGTATACACAGGCTGTCCAGTCTACATAGGCTGTCCAGTATACACAGGCTGTCCAGTCTACACAGGCTGTCCAGTCTACACATGCTGTCCAGTATACACAGGCTGTCCAGTCTACATAGGCTGTCCAGTATACACAGGCTGTCCAGTCTACATAGGCTGTCCAGTATACACAGGCTGTCCAGTCTACACAGGCTGTTCAGTCTACACATGCTGTCCAGTATACACAGGCTGTCCAGTATACACAGGCTGTTCAGTCTACACATGCTGTCCAGTATACACAGGCTGTCCAGTATACACAGGCTGTCCAGTATACACAGGCTGTCCAGTATACACAGGCTGTCCAGTATACACAGGCTGTCCAGTATACACAGGCTGTCCAGTCTACACAGGCTGTCCAGTATACACAGGCTGTCCAGTCTACACAGGCTGTCCAGTCTACACAGGCTGTCCAGTATACACAGGCTGTCCAGTATACACAGGCTGTCCAGTATACACAGGCTGTCCAGTCTACATAGGCTGTCCAGTATACACAGGCTGTTCAGTCTACACAGGCTGTCCAGTATACACAGGCTGTCCAGTATACACAGGCTGTCCAGTATACACAGGCTGTTCAGTCTACACATGCTGTCCAGTATACACAGGCTGTCCAGTATACACAGGCTGTCCAGTATACACAGGCTGTCCAGTATACACAGGCTGTCCAGTATACACAGGCTGTCCAGTATACACAGGCTGTCCAGTCTACATAGGCTGTCCAGTATACACAGGCTGTCCAGTCTACATAGGCTGTCCAGTATACACATGCTGTCCAGTATACACAGGCTGTCCAGTATACACAGGCTGTCCAGTCTACACAGGCTGTCCAGTCTACACAGGCTGTCCAGTCTACATAGGCTGTCCAGTCTACATAGGCTGTCCAGTATACATAGGCTGTTCAGTCTACACAGGCTGTTCAGTCTACACATGCTGTCCAGTATACACAGGCTGTCCAGTATACACAGGCTGTTCAGTCTACACATGCTGTCCAGTATACACAGGCTGTCCAGTATACACAGGCTGTCCAGTATACACAGGCTGTCCAGTATACACAGGCTGTTCAGTCTACACATGCTGTCCAGTATACACAGGCTGTCCAGTATACACAGGCTGTCCAGTCTACACATGCTGTCCAGTATACACATGCTGTCCAGTATACACAGGCTGTCCAGTATACACAGGCTGTCCAGTATACACAGGCTGTCCAGTCTACACATGCTGTCCAGTATACACATGCTGTCCAGTATACACAGGCTGTCCAGTATACACATGCTGTCCAGTATACACAGGCTGTCCAGTATACACAGGCTGTCCAGTATACACAGGCTGTTCAGTCTACACAGGCTGTCCAGTATACACATGCTGTCCAGTATACACAGGCTGTCCAGTATACACAGGCTGTTCAGTCTACACAGGCTGTCCAGTATACACATGCTGTCCAGTATACACAGGCTGTCCAGTATACACAGGCTGTTGAGTCTACACATGCTGTCCAGTATACACAGGCTGTCCAGTATACACAGGCTGTCCAGTCTACTCAGGCTGTCCAGTCTACATAGGCTGTCCAGTCTACATAGGCAGTCCGGGCGGCCGGGCGGCCGGGTGTCCTGTCCATAAAAACTTTAACGTTGGATTTTTCTCGGAGACTATTAAGTCTATTAACACCCAATTTGGCATGATGGTGTAGGATGACAAGGCGTACAAAAACATACATAGTGACTTGACCTTGCTTCAAGGTCAAGGTCACAGGAGCTCTTTAAAGTTGGATTGTATACATATTTTGAAGTGACCTTGACCCCAAACTATGAAAGATAACTCTTCCAAACTTCATAACATTGTAGTACACATGTTATACTTTCATACTAGGTAACCCGCGTCGTCCGTCCGGGCGTCCTGCTGTCCGTAAAAAACTTTAACGTTGGATTTTTCTCAGAGACTATTAAGTCTATCAACACCCAATTTGGCATGATGGTGTATGATGACAAGGTGTACAAAAGCATACATAGTGACTTGACCTTGCTTTAAGGTCAAGGTCGCAGGGGCCGTAAATGTTAAAAAAAAACAGCCATTTTTCACATTTTCCCAATTTTCTCTGAGGTTTTTGAGATTGGATACCTCACCTATATATGGTATATAGGGCAAAGTAATCCCTATCTTTTGATACCAGTTTGATTGACCTTGCGTCAAGGTCACAGGAGCTCTTTAAAGTTGGATTGTATGTACATATTTTGAAGTGACCTTGACCCTGAACTATGGAAGATAACTGTTTCAAACTTAATAAGTATGTGGAGCACATGTTATACTTTCATGATGAGACACATTTGGTCACATCTCATCAAGGTCAAGGTCACTTTGACCCTTATGAATGTGACCAAAATGGGGTAGTGAACCATTAAAAGTGACCATATCTCATGGTAGAAAGTGCCAATAAGCACCATTGTGCTTCCTGTCTTGAATTAACAGCTTTGTGTTGCATGACCTTGACCTTGGGTCAAGGTCACATGTATTTTGGTAGGAAAAATGTGTAAAGCAGTTCTTAGTTTATGATGTCATTGCTAGGTTTAGTTGTTTGACCTTGACCTTGAAGGTCACCTGAAGGTCAAGGTCATATAAAGGTCAAGGTCAAGCATGTGAGTGGTATGGACTTTGCCCTTCTTGTTTTTTTTTGCTGTCCAAAAACTTATTTTGATCATGTGAAAAAAAGCAAAGAAAAGAATAAAGGGAAGAAAGACATTGATGGTAAACAATGGGCTGCATGCTGTTCCATCTTCCCTGCCCAATAAACTCTCAGGGAATCTACTATTTAAGTTTTTTAAAAATTGTTTGCAGTGAAAGAAAGTTTGGTTTAAATGCTCAGTCTCACCTCTTCTAAAAAGAAAGAAAAAGTTCAGGCCTGCCTACGGATCCTATTTTGAAAATCATATTATCTTAACCACAACTTTTTTTTTCCTTCCCTGGAGGTAAAATACACCACAGGAAAATGCGTGATGAGGTTACATAATAAGGCATTTTTAGAAAGGAATAAACTTAAAGTGACCTGAACAGTAGACTAGTGATAATGACATGCCTAATTATTGATTTGCCCCGGACTTTTAACCCAGAGGTAAAACTTCACCATTGGAAAATGCGTGTGTGATGGCGGGGTTGGAGGCAAGGCTTGATGGTACAAGGGCCCAGGCATGAGACAAAATCGCTGCTGTTTTCCACAACTTTATTGTTACCCATGGGTATAGGAGCTGCGGGCTGGTCCGAGGCCTGATGATAATGGCCTGGACCAACCCAAGACCGTGGTGACAGTGGTCTCTCCCCCAGATGAAGAGACTGGTGGTGGTCGTCTGTCTAGACCTGCGGACAGTCCCTCCTTATCAAAGAAATGCACGGACCTCAGGGGAGCCAGGCTTGGGATCAGCAGTGGCGGATCTCGGCCTGTCTCTGGGTTGTGTTTTCCTAATTACAGAAAAAGGCTCATTGCTGCCTTATACTTACTCGAAATTATTCACACCAAGTGTTGCCTCAATAGGCATAACAAAGTCAACCAAATGAATATATTGCACCATTGCAATCAGATGTCTTAATTTAGAGAAAGCATCAAATTTGTCTCTTGTTTCTAACAATTTAGCCATTTTTAGGCATAGCGCACGAGAAGGACAGGAGGGAACTGTCAGTGGTCACATGTCAAATTCATTTAACAAATGATAAGGAAAGGCCGCTGTGCGACCATCCCGGACTGATAAGCTACATAGTAGGCTGGTCTTACAACAAACCTGGGCGTCTGAGATGCTTGATACATGATAGAGGGAGGAGAGAGGGGAAACATGCAATGTCTGGGAGGGGGAGTCCATGTAAAGACTGCGGACTTCACTTCACTTGGTGACACACATGTAAAGGTTGCATTATAGAAGAGGCATTTTTAGATAGGAATAAACTTTAAGTGATCTGAACTGTAGACTAGTGATAGGGACATGCCTAGTTATTATTTGCCCCGGACTTGTGATCCGGAGGTAAAACTTCACCACTGGAACATGCATGAAAGTTCAGTGGAGGCTGCGTTACAAGCGACACCTGTACAAGCATTTTTCTCCACTTGACAGAAGCACCAAGGACGGTGCATGATCTCCACCACAGGTTATAGAGCACATGGCTCACTCACTATTGACTAACCTACATAGCCCCAGTGTGACTCACTCTCTCTCTCTCTCTCTCTCTCTCTCTCTCTCTCTCTCTCTCTCTCTCTCTCTCTCTCTCTCTCTCTCTCTCTCTCTCTCACACACACACACACACACTGATACTCACCGCCACTCACAATGGCTTTGATGTTTATCTGCAACAGTTAGCCAGGTAGAAAGAAAGCATGACCTGGCTGCAGGAAATTTCTTGAAAATTTTACTTGGGGGTTTCCACCCGCTTGAGATATGTTGTGATGAAAAATTTGTTCAGTGAGGAGACAGGGCAGGTTGTACTAGTGAAAAGTAAGTGTGTGTTGTGTGTGTGTGCATGCATGCGTGTGTGTGTGGTGTGAATGTGGGTGTGTGCATACATTTTGTGTGAGTGTGAGTGTATATGTGAAGAGATACAATTTACTAATATTAGTCTAGGGAGGAAACTTCGTAAAAACTGTTATTCTTCTAAAAGTTGATGATTTTAAGAAAATTAAAAAGTTTTTGATTAGGTTCACAGCATGCTGACAAATTTGTATGATATGACAGGGGTTGGAGTGGAAGGAAAAATGAATGAATGAATGAATGAATGATCAATTATAACTTATCAGTCTTTGTAGGCTATGTAAGGCTATTAACCACAACATCGCTAGAGCTGATAAGAAGAGAAAAAGCAAATAAATTACTTATGTCCCTAGCAATTTGTGATCGTGCATTCATGAGGAACAAAGCTAAAGTGAGCAGAACAGTTTTTGAACTAACGTTGAGAAATGTCACCATTGTACTAAGTCACATATTTACTTTTCTAAGCTTCACATTGCCATTAAAAAAAACTAGAGGTTTTCTCTATAAACATGCTGGTTTTTTGGGGGGTTAATGTTGAAATGTGCTCGAATGAATGAATAATATTGTGGTTGAAACATCTCAATTTATCATTTCTCATACTAGACCTATACTTTATCCTTGATTTCTCAGGCACAATCACACTTGCCTTTGTCGAATCAGATGAGGAAGCATGAGGGGTCTGTTGTCACCCCCAAACGACTGGGGGGTTTGGAAAGAGGAAGGCAGGGATACAAATGATGGTGGTGGTGTGTTGGGGTGATGCGTGCAAGGTAGGCGTGTGTTTACCAAATGACCTTGGTGAGTCACGCACCTACAGCGGGGAGCTTTTGTACAGGCTGATGCAGTGACAGGAAATCTCATCTCCTGAGATGGAAAGAAGAAAAAAAAGATGAGGAAATAGCATTGATTATTCTGTCTGGGAAGATGTTTTGGAGACTTGCATTCTGATGTCGCCAGCCACGAAACACCGAGATTCAGCCTGAGGAGGGTGTGTTGTGGATGAAGTCAGGGAATGAAGTAGTGGCAGATTAAAATTTTGAAAGAAATGAGAGAGTGTGAACAGTTGAAGACTGGACAGCTTGAATGAATATCATGTCATGTGATACTATGATATGGTATGTTACGATGCATGATGATTTTATGTGATTTGATGCAGTGATTTCTTGAATCACTTGGACTGTATACAAGGGAAGTTTGCAGGTTCAATCTCTGCATTAGGTATGAACCTTTTTTGGGGTCTATTTTGCGTAAGGTGTCCTGCTCTGTATTAAGAATGGACTCAACACGATGATTGTTTGAAACCTTGCTTGACTATATGCAACACTAGAAAGAGTATGTACAACTGATTGTAGTAAAGATACACTTAAATAAAATTCTATGCAGGATGGGCAGGTAGGCATAGTTGCAACATCAGCTACCGGTTGGAAGTTTTATAAAGATATCTGATTTGCAGTCAGGATAATAAAAGTTTGCCAGTGTTTGTCCTTGAACGTAATGGTGAATACTGTCTTTCTGATTTTTGCATGGACAAAGAACGTACGCAAGAGGTGGGTGGATTATTTCAGATCGCTATGGTTTTTCCGATGATGTACAGTTCATGTAACTGTGCAAAATGTTTATTGAAGAATCACACATTATTTCAGGGATGTACAGTATGTGGTAAACAACAGATCAGACAGATTGAGGGCATTCTGGTTGAATGTCTATCATCAATGCAAGATATGAAATGTGTGACCTTCATATGAGGCCAATGTAAACAACACTTGTTATTCCGCCTCTGACTGGATTTTCAAGGTTGAAGGTTCTTGACAGCTCACGCAATTCACAACCCCAAAGGAAATAAATGTTCACCTCTCTGACTTAATTATTGGTCTCAAATCCACAGCTGAGCACTCTTAAACAAAAACCTAATTTGTGATGAAATTAATATGTCTCTTTGGCTTGCTGCTGGGTTTTTGACTCACATGCGAAGCAAAAGTGAGTCTAATACATGTACTCACCCATGTCGTCCGTCCGGGCGTCCGTGAAAAACTTTAACGTTGGATTTTTCTGAGACTATTAAGTCTATCAACACCCAATTTGGCATGATGGTGTATGATGACAAGGCGTCATAGTGACTTGACCTTGCTTCAAGGTCAAGGTCGCAGGGGCCATAAATGTTGTCTAAAAAACAGACATTTTTCACATTTTCCCAATTTTCTCTGAAGTTTTTGAGATTGGATACCTGACCTACAAATGGTGTATAGGGCAAAGTAATCCCTATCTTTTGATACCAGTTTGATTGACCTTGCTTCAAGGTCAAGATCACAGGAGGTCTTTAAAGTTGGATTGTATACATATTTTGAAGTGACCTTGACCCTGAACTATGAAAGATAACTTTTCCAAACTTCATAACATTGTAGTACACATGTTATACTTTCATACTAGGTCACCTGTGTCGTCCGTCCGGGCGTCCAGGTGTCCGACCTGGCGTCCGGGCAGACCAGGCGTCCGGGCGTCCTTTAAAAGTTTAATCCGTAAAAAACTTTTACGTTGGAATTTTCTTGGAGACTATTAAGTCTATCAACACCAAATTTGGCATGATAGTGTAGGATGACAAGGCGTACAAAAACATACACAGTGATTTGACCTTGCTTCAAGGTCAGGGTCACAGGAACTCTGTAAAGTTGGATTGTATACATATTTTGAAGTGACCTTGACCCTGAACTATGGAAGATAACTCTTCCAAACTTCATAACATTGTAGTACACATGTTATACTTTCATCATGAGACACATTTGGTCACATATCATCAAGGTCAAGGTCACTTTGACCCTTATGAAATGTGACCAAAATGGGGTAGTGAACCACTAAAAGTGACCGTATCTCATGGTAGAAAGTGCCTATAAGCACCATTGTGCTTCCTATGTCTTGCATTAACAGCTTTGTGTTGCATGACCTTGGGTGACCTTGACCTTGTGTAAAGCAGTTTGTAGTGTATGTTATTGCTAGGTTTAGTTGTTTGACCTTGACCTTAAGGTCACCTGAAGGTCAAGGTCATGTAAAGGTCATGTAAAGGTCAAGATCAAGCATGTGAGTCGTATGGGCTTTGCCCTTCTTGTTTCTTTTCTTTTCACTGAAAATTTCAGTTTTGAATCTTGAGAGGAAAAGGAGAGGAACATAATCTGTTTGTTTACTTCTTACAATTTCCTGTTGAACTTGAAGACTCTTTTTTAAAGTTAAATTTTACCTGTTGACAAGGTGATTGTAGCGACTTGTCCTACTTTGTGAATATTTCTGCATCCCTAGATATCTTCAGGAAGCAAGCTCTGTGATCTAGCCATGCAAAAAGCCAGGTCTGATTCCAGCCATTCACGGCTGCCAACACTGCGGGCATGAACAAGGTGTTGACATGGCTGAATGGGAATAAAATTCTCTTTTGAAATATTTTTTTGCAATTGAGATTTTGATGACCACTTACACCACCATCACCATCATCATCATCATCATCACCTCTGCTATCATCATCACCACCGCCGCCGCCACCACCACCACCACCACCACCACCACCACCACCACCACCACCACCACCACCATCATCATCATCATCATCATCATCATCATCATCATCATCATCATCATCATCATCATCATCATCACTGATACAGTATCATCATTGCCATCACCACCATTATTATCATCACCATCATCACCACCATCATCACCACCATCATTACCACCACCACCACCACCACCACCACCACCACCACCACCACCACCACCACCACCATCAATACCACAACCATCATCACTACCACCACCATCATCACCACCATCATCTTTACCACCACCACCAGCACCATCATCATCAATACCACCGCCACTACCACCACCACCACCCACCCACCCACCCCACCCACTTTCCACCCCATTCAATGCTATATACCCGGCTTTATCCAGTATATATATATATACACTGATGGGGAATAGAAACCTTGTATCATTGTTAATCCTGGCTACTGAGGTGAAGGTGGAGATCCACTGTCAAACTCTAAGGATGAGAATCAAGAAAACTTTTCTGGGGTTGTTATTGAGTTATTGACTCACATGCGAAGCAAAAGTGAGTCTATGTACTGAGCCGTGTCGTCCGTCCGTCCGGGAGTCCGGGCGTCCGTCCGTCCGTCCGTCCGTCCGTAAAAAACTTAAACGTTGGATTTTTCTCGGAGACTATTAAGTCTATCAACACCAAATGTGGCATGATGGTGTATGATGACAAGGCCTCAAAAAACATACATAGTGACTTGACCTTGCTTCAAGGTCAAGGTCACAGGAGCCATAAATGTGGTCTCAAAAACAGTCATTTTTCACATTTTCCTAATTTTCTCCCACGTTATTGAGAATGGCGACCTTAGCTACAAGTGGTATATAGGTCAAAGCAAGCCCTATCTTTTGATACCAGTTTGGTTGACCTTGCTTCAAGGTCAAGGTCACAGGAGCTCTTCAAAGTTGGATTGTATACATATTTTGAAGTGACCTTGACCCTGAACTATGGAAGATAACTGTTTCAAACTTAATAATTATGTGGAGCACATGTTATACTTTCATCATGAGACACATTTGGTCACATATCATCAAGGTCAAGGTCACTTTGACCCTTATGAAATGTGACCAAAATGGGGTAGTGAACCACTAAAAGTGACTATATCTCATGGTAGAAAGTGCCAATAAGCACCATTGTGCTTCCTATGTCTTGAATTAACAGCTTTGTGTTGCATGACCTTGGATGACCTTGACCTAGGGTCAAGGTCACATGTATTTTGGTAGGAAAAATGTATAAAGCATTTCTTCGTGTATGGTGTCATTGGTAGGTTTAGTTGTTTGACCTTGACCTTGAAGGTCACCTGAAGGTCAAGGTCATATAAAGGTCAAGGTCAAGCATGTGAGTCGTATGGGCTTTGCCCTTCTTGTCTAAGAATTAATTTCCACCTTTTTTTTTTGAGGGGTGTGTGTGTGTGTGTGTGTTTGAAGTGCACCTTATCTTTTTCATTGTTTGTTTATCATGTCCTGTTGATGGGATAGACATATGTAGGAAGTCAAAGCTGTCACACATACAAGCATGTTCCTTTTGGAAAATTGTAGTTTTAACATGATCAGTTTGACGCTATTGCTTAGTAACCCTTGACGTCACGGATGCCTTGATCTAAAGAAACATCGTTCCTCTTTTTAAAAGTCTAATCTAGTTGTATTTTCTGGACCACAGTGTATTAAAGAAGCCATGCTTGGCATTGCTGAGAAATCTATTGATCCTATTGACTGTGAAGTAGTGACCAGATGATTGCGCCCGAGGCGTCAACAGAAACAAACTCGCAAGAAATGGCGAGTTGGGGCAGAGTGTGACAGCATTGGATGACATCCTAAGATTATCTGGGCATTGCTCCCTGGAGCAGAAGCAGTCTGGTGCAGTCTGGTGCATTCTGTGAGGCTCTGGGAGGGCTGCGGGGCTTGGAACTGTTGGAAACACTGGCTCTTGGTCTGGGTTGGACAAGCTGTTGACTTCCCTTGGAAGCAAAAAAAGACTGCCCTCCTCATCTGGCGACCCTGACAGTCTAGACTTAGGTCCCTCCCTCCTCCCCCTCCCCACACCCTGCTCATCTCCCTAGACTCCAAGCCCATCCTTTCCTCCCACCCAGCTCGCCACCCCCCTAACCCTCCCACCCTTAGTATCCCCCATCCCCATGTCTGGGACGGTGTCAGGGCAGACTGGTGAGAGCAGTGTGGGATAGCAAGGCCAGCCAAGGCAGGGGTGGGTAGGACACCAATCAATACAGGCAGGACTGGGAACATTCCAGCATACAGCTGTCGCGCTCTCTGTCTACCGCAGTGTCTCTGTGTCCCTCTGTCTCTGTCTGTCTGTCTGTCTCTATCTCTGTCCCTTTGTCTCTGTATGTGTTTGGCTAGTGTCTTGTCTGTGTGTGTGTGAGTGCACTGTGTGTGTGTCTGTCTGTCTGTCTGTCTGTCTCTCTCTCTCTCTCTCCCCCCCCCTCTCTCTCTGTCTCTCTCTCTCTCTCGTTCGCTCGCTCTCGCGCAGGCAGTGAATTGAGGTTGGGTGGCGTGTCTTTGTTTTTGACTATATTTCATTCTGTCTCTCTGGTGTGTATGCCTGTGTGTTTGAGTATACATGGGTGCGTCTCAGAATCTAAACCTCTGTGCGTGACATCATGACCAAAAATTAAATCTTCAAAGAAAACTTAGTTAATACTATTTACACACTCCTCAGGGTGTATATTTTCAGTTTTGACCACAAAAATTTTAACATTGCTGTCAGTTTGGCACATATTAAGCATTATTTGGACCGTGAGTGCAAAATCACCCGTGTAACACGGAAACAAAAAAAGACCAAACAATTGCATTTATTAGGATGAAAAGATGTTTTATTTAGTAATAATTGTCAGAATCACAAGCCACTATAAAGGACAAAATAGGAAATGACAACATCCAAAGAAAATAAATGATGTTTTCCAAGAATCTTACATTTGACAAAATTTTAATATAAAAATGATAATGACTTTACGGTCTCCTGATCAGAACATGCTCATGCATGGCATCCATCAAGACTAATATGTATTTAACCTTCACAATAGCATATATACACAGATTTATTGTTATAAGACAAAATCTTACAAAGTTATTCCAAAATAAGGCAAAATGGTCACCGATGTAACATGGAAACATCACTTTTGTAACAAAGAAACGGCTAGACCCTCTTCCCTTAAACCTTACTAAATAAAGCTGATTATGCAACCAGATCTATTTTAAATAAAATTGCCAAACACTAAAACTGGAACAGAAAGAAAAATGGTGGACAAAACTAAACAAACGTTGCTAATATTTTGAAAAATTAATGAAAAATGAATCACTGATGTAACTCGGAGACGAACAACCAGATATAATGATTTGACATGAAAATGCAAATGTTCAAAAGTGGTTAACTTAATTGTCAATATAAAAAGGCACAGATAATAAACAACAGTTATTCAAAAGAAATAATGCCCCCTGGCATTGAAGGTGGGGTCAGGAATAATGGTCACATCGGAAGTAGGGACTACGGAAATATCATCCACCCCTGGGAAGAAGTAGTAGTTTGCCTCCTGCTTTCTCCGAAGGAACTGTACCACCAGTTCATCAGGTCGAATCTCTTGCACCTGAAACATGCAAGTACCTGTGATTTAGACGTAAGATTGATGCAATATGGTCAAGAGTACAGAGGTGGTGAGTATTGGTGTGACACCAAAGTGTGACATGAAAATTGGCTGTGGTGTAAAGTTGAGTTAAGACGAATGCTAACCTCTAATTTGACTAACAATTATGGTTCTATTTCATTTCTTCTTGACCTAGGAGCAAAAATATCATTAATACTTGGATGTTGAAGCTGCAATAACGTTTTTGTGTTGAATAGTTTATCTTTTGTGGCTCTTTTTCTGAATGAGTGGTGGTGTCAAGTTAAGATGAGACTCCAAACTGTCTTCTTCAAATACAACTAAACTAAACATTGCATTCAGTTTTTCTTTTCTGTACAGTTTAGACATCACCTAATGCACCATATTTATGTGAAATGAAGAGTATATCATTTCTGTATAGAAAGTTTATTTTGAAATATTTGTGTCACACCAATACTCACCACCTCTGTACTCGTGACCATATGTGCACTGTTTTTAAAACAAAGATTTTTTTATGCCTGTTAAGATTTTGTTGCATTTACATTCACTGGAGAGAAGAAAAAAAAGAAGTAATTATTCATTTCACATTTACCATTCCTTTTGAACATCCAACTTTTACAAATAATTGAGGAAAACTTTACACTTACTGTTCCTTTGTATGAAACAATTTTTTCCCCACAGGGAAACTCCACAGACACCCAGCTGCCACACCGCACATTTCTGGAGAAAAAAAAACACGTAGCAATTTAAATCTTATTTAAAACCTTGTCTGTCAGCTTGAAACATGCAACCATGCATTAGTGAGACTAAGTAATAATTAATATGTCACAAACTAATTTAAAAGTAAACATTTGTCAATAAAAAGTTCAGCAAATAGTTTTATTTTCATTACCAATCAATAACATCCTGTTAGAGTAATGCTCATGATATATTGAATACGAAAATGTATTTTTTTAATAAACTAATTCCCAGTCAAATGAATCAGTAGGCCTCCTTGTTACAAAAGTGATGACAGTGCCATTAAAAAAAGTATGAGATTTTTAAATCACTTTAAATTCAAAGACAATTATGCACAAACATCACTTTTATTAAACCTGCCTCAACCAAAATGTTATCTATACCCACACAATATTTAATTGTCATCCATCACTGATGTAACAAAGAACAACAAAAACAAGCTTCCTTGTGACGATGCCGACATTGTAAACCCTAAACATCAGTTGACTTTTAAAGTAACATTCCTAAAAATTGTTTTCTTTTATTAATGTAAGTTTTATTCCAAAGAAGCATTTGTTATTTCTGTAGTTGACCCAAATTAAACGGTTTTGAACACCGTCGTAACAAAGAAGCACAAACGATGTCTCCGAATGACGAAGGTGACCGAGAACAAAAGATTCTTATGTCAGCACACAACAATATAGATTTTCTGGGTCGTCACCAAAGTTATATACCAGGAACACAATTGCGTGAACAATACAATCTGGAAAGTGCCAAATAAATTTAATGTTATTTCGATTCGTGATCACCATCGTAATTCGGAAACATGATTTGAGAGTTGACGCCATTTCCTTGTTACGATGGTGAGAAATAAATCGTTTTCGTCAATTCCTCACAAAACATGAATATTATACCGTACAAACCGACCACAGATTAAACATACAATAATATAATATGAATTAAACTAAAAATATGTCGACATTTTAGTAGTTATCTGTAGAAAATGAGACCCAACCGGCGAACCTTTTCCAAACCTGTCGAGAAAATTACACACACACTGGCGATCAAATCTACTTTGTGAACAAAGAGAACGCTAATTGGAACACAAAATGAATTGAAAGCGATAGAGCAAACTACTATTAACACATTTTAGCATAATGTTTCATTAAATAGAATATTATAGCTGCAAAAACTCACCTTTTCTCAAGAACCTGAGATGATGATCACTTTCGTAACGAAAACACAGACGACGGAACCACGTGTGAAAACTTGACTGTACAACAGGAAACGTAACTATTTTCTCTGTTACTACGCATGCGTGGTCATCCGCAACTCCGATGAAGACACTACGCGCAAAATAGTTCTAAACTTTATTCAAATCTCTGAAAATTCTGTGCAAAATCGACCACCATCGTAACTGAATTTCGAAGAAACAGGTCACATTAGGCAACTGAGAACTATGTTTGCAAATGTAATTTTGAGATAATAACGTTTGAAAAGAACGTTTGGCGTAGTGATATTCTATGCAGTTTTATGTCAAGGTCGTTTCGTATACGTAGGCAATTTACAACGGTCAAATTTAGGACATGTTACTGACAAACGCAAGTGGAAAACTTTGTTACGAAAGTGATTGCAAACTTTCAAGCGATTTATTTCTTTTTCTTCTTTCTTCTGTGGACAAAATAACATTCTAACATGTAAAGTACACCTAAAATAAACACAAAAACAATAATAGCCTTTTCAGGATTTATTAAACGATTTTTGAAATGAGTTTTAAAACGAGGTGATGGTTCATGTCACAGATCAGACCTCAATTTTTCATGCATTTATTCATTTCTTTTCTCAAAACAACAAACACAATAATCATGCAAAAACTCAGTTTTGTCTGTACTATTTCTTCAATCATTTTACTTCACAGTCATACCAATATAATTACTAGAAACTCAGTATGTTTTAAATGACAGCTAATTTAATTATGGCACACACAAAAAGCCCAGTTTCTGAGACGCACCCACATACATGTGATATAATTACCTATGCTGTATTCAACAGTTCTTTCACTGTATTAAGGATACATGTCTCAATGCCTTTGTTTGCAACTTCATCAGTCATCACAAAATACCTTTGAGCATGCTGAGACGAAACCACTTCAACTTCAAGCATATGCATATATATCCTATGTGAAATTTGTTTGCATTATTTGAAAATGTCTTCAAGCAAAGGAAAACAAACAAATATTAATACCCTCGTTTTTAAGCATTAGTCAGTCCTTTGTGGAATCCCTTCAGATTTGGGCTGAAATGGTGACAGTCTTTGGAGTTTGAGAGTGCCACAAGAACCCAGCGCGTTTTATTCAGTGCTGGGCTGTCTTTGTAGTGTGCGGCACTGCCATACTTTTCCTCCTCTCTTCCCTGGTCTCCAGATCTGACAACAGACGTCTGCAGTCAGGAGGCTGTGCTGGGATTGATAGAAATGTTTGTTGTGGAGTGTCTGTGCTTCTTGCACAGGCAGTGAGGCTGATGTTCACTCTGTGTGTGAGTGTGTGTGTGTGTGTCAATGTGTGTGTGTGTGTGTGTGTGTGTATGTGTGTGTGTATGTGTGTGTCTGTGCGTGTGTGTGTGTGCATGTGTGTATGTGTGTGTGTGTATGTGTGTGTGTATGTGTGTGTGTATGTGTGTGTGTGTATGTGTGTGTATGTATGTGTGTGTGTGTATGTGTGTGTGTGTGTGTGTGTGTGGATGTAGTGTGTGGATAGGGGTGTGAGTGGGTGGATGGGGGTGTGGGTGGGTGGATGGGCGTGTGTCTGTGTGTGTGTGTTCTGTGTGTGTGTGTGTGGATGGGGATGTGCATCGGTGGATGAGTGTATGTGTGTGTGTGTGTGTGTGTAAATGTTGTGAGGTGTGTGGATGGGGGTGTGGGTGAGTGGATGGGTGTGTGTGGATGGGTGTGTGTGTGTTAACTAGTGTGAGTCAGTGAGTGAGATTGTGTTGTGTGTGTCTGTGTGTGTTGTGCATGTGTGTGTGTAAGTGTGGTGTGGTGAGGTGTGTGTGTGTGTGTGTGTGTGTGTAAGTGTGTGTGTGTGTGTGTGTGTGTGTGAAAGAGAGAGAGGGAGAGAGAGAGAGAGAGAGAGAGAGAGAGAGGACAATGCAGTGCTAGTAAACATATTGATTCTATGGAATGTGTTTTCATCCGTTGGATCTGCCCGACCTTTCGGTTTCAGCTTCAGGTTTGTAGAGTTGATAAATGGAATCATGCAGTTTTTCCACCTTGGGTATTCCACGCTCAGGAAAGAAATCTATTGTACTTGTACTTGTAGCAGTGCAAGAATTGGATAAATTTCCTCTTCCATACAACACAGGAACAGAGCTAATGCTGGATGAGGAAACTGCTAACCGCCTTTGGGGAGGACAAAAATCAGCCAGCTCCATGCAGATCTATATGAAATTCTTCCTGCTTGCTGCTTGAAATTCATTCCTCCCCCCCCCCCCCCCCCCCCACCCACCCCCCCACCCCTCTCTCTCTCTGTCCACATAATCCAACAAAACTGAAACGAGGATGGAGTGTGGTTTGCTGTGGTGAAGTTGTATAGAGAAGTACTGTACTTGAGTCTGCGTGCAGGGCTGTGGTGAAGTTGTATGAGATTTACAGTACTTGAGTCTGTGTGCAGGGCTGTGGTGAAGCTGTATTGAGATTTACAGTACTTGAGTCTGCGTGCAGGGCTGTGGTGAAGTTGTATTGAGATTTACAGTACTTGAGTCTGCGTGCAGGGCTGTGGTGAAGTTGTATTGAGATTTTCAGTACTTGAGTCTGCGTGCAGGGCTGTGGTGAAGTTGTATTGAGATTTACAGTGCTTGAGTCTGCGTGCAGGGCTGTGGTGAAGTTGTATTGAGATTTACAGTGCTTGAGTGTTCGTGCAGGGCTGTGGTGAAGTTGTATGAGATTTACAGTACTTGAGTCTGTGTGCAGGGCTGTGGTGAAGTTGTATTGAGATTTACAGTACTTGAGTCTGCGTGCAGGGCTGTGGTGAAGTTGTATTGAGATTTACAGTACTTGAGTCTGCGTGCAGGGCTGTGGTGAAGTTGTATTGAGATTTACAGTACTTGAGTCTGCGTGCAGGGCTGTGGTGAAGTTGTATTGAGATTTTCAGTACTTGAGTCTGCGTGCAGGGCTGTGGTGAAGTTGTATTGAGATTTTCAGTACTTGAGTCTGCGTGCAGGGCTGTGGTGAAGTTGTATTGAGATTTACAGTACTTGAGTCTGCATGCAGGGCTGTGGTGAAGTTGTATTGAGATTTTCAGTACTTGAGTGTTCGTGCAGGGCTGTGGTAAAGTTGTATTGAGATTTACAGTACTTGACTCTTGAGTGTGTGCAGAGCTGTGGTGAAGTTGTATGAGATTTACAGTACTTGAGTCTGTGTGCAGGGCTGTGGTGAAGTTGTATTGAGATTTACAGTACTTGAGTCTGCGTGCAGGGCTGTGGTGAAGCTGTATTGAGATTTACAGTACTTGAGTCTGCGTGCAGGGCTGTGGTGAAGCTGTATTGAGATTTACAGTACTTGAGTCTGCGTGCAGGGCTGTGGTGAAGTTGTATTGAGATTTACAGTACTTGAGTCTGTGTGCAGGGCTGTGGTGAAGTTGGACAAGTAGAGTCCTATTGCTGGCAGCTAGCTGTGAAACTGTTTGAAACTGGGGGTATGCTAGAGTTGCATCCTCATGTCAGATGTTCAACTCCCTTGCCTCCTTCCACACCTGAGGTGTACAACTGGGTACATGTGTGTGCACACTGTAGAGTGATAAACCTGTGTATGCAGCAGTGAGCTGGCATCTGGTTGGAATTCTCTCCAAAGAGTGGAGATGGTGCTGGAACCTGACAGTGTATGTCTTGTGTGTCTGTTGCTGTGATTGCCTTCAGGTGTCAGTGAAGGATTGATCATGCTGCCCAGTGGTCAGGGGTCAAGTGTAGTGCTGCTGTAATATGACCCAGATATGAGTGATGAGTTCCTGGAATGTAGTTTGGAAATTCCAGAAAAGTATGTGCGCTGTCAACATGCACAGGCATGTCCTCATGAATGTTCACCTATGCACACAGAACTCCCATGCATGGATACACACTCATGCAAACACAAATAGGCATGCACACACATGCACACACACACACACACACACACACACCACCGTCACCCCCCAAAATCATGCACACAGAAGCCAACACACACACACACACACAGACACACACACGCACACACACACACACACACACACACACACACACACACACACACACACACACACACACACACACACACACACACACACACACACACACACACACACACACACACACACACACACACACACACACACACACACACACACACACACACACAGACAAAAGTTGTCCATACATTTGGTCATGCACTGCTCCTGAAAATATCCTGGTGACACTTCATGTCACAGTTGACAAATCTGAAGTCAAGGAGAGTACAACTTATAGCCAGAGCTTGTCAACAGAAACCCTTGTCTATGGAGCTTCCAGGGTCTCCTCCAGTAGCTCAGATGGGGTCAGTCCCAAAGGCCATTTTGCGTGAGGGATTCCACATGTTCCACACTGATGATCTCCAGTGTGTGTCATTGTGGCAGCCCTATCGCAGCTCAGAATAGTGGGGCAATAGCATCAGTAGTCCGCTGCAGTTGGGAAGTGTTTTTGTTGTGTAGACAGCGTGGGTGTGGAATGAGTGAAATGGCCTTGTGTTATGCTGCCTTCAGAGACAGTCAGGGAGCATTGGATCAGCGTGTTATACTGCCTTCAGAGGCAGTCAGGGAGCATTGGATCAGCGTGTTATGCTGCCTTTAGAGGCAGTCAGGGAGCATTGGATCAGCGTGTAATGCTGCCTTCAGAGGCAGTCAGGGAGCATTGGATCATCGTGTTATGCTGCCTTCAGAGGCAGTCAGGGAGCATTGGATCAGCGTGTAATGCTGCCTTCAGAGGCAGTCAGGGAGCATTGGATCATCGTGTTATGCTGCCTTCAGAGGCAGTCAGGGAGCATTGGATCAGTGTGTAGTGCTGCCTTCAGAGGCAGTCAGGGAGCATTGGATCAGCGTGTAATGCTGCCTTCAGAGGCAGTCAGGGAGCATTGGATCAGCGTGTAATGCTGCCTTCAGAGGCAGTCAGGGAGCATTGGATCAGCGTGTAATGCTGCCTTCAGAGACAGTCAGGGAGCATTGGATCAGCGTGTTATGCTGCCTTCAGAGGCAGTCAGGGAGCATTGGATCAGTGTGTAGTGCTGCCTTCAGAGGCAGTCAGGGAGCATTGGATCAGCATGTAATGCTGCCTTCAGAGGCAGTCAGGGAGCATTGGATCAGCGTGTAATGCTGTCTTCAGAGGCAGTCAGGGAGCATTGGATCAGTGTGTTATGCTGCCTTCAGAGGCAGTCAGGGAGCATTGGATCAGCGTGTTATGCTGCCTTCAGAGGCAGTCAGGGAGCATTGGATCAGCGTGTAATGCTGCCTTCAGAGGCAGTCAGGGAGCATTGGATCAGCGTGTTATGCTGCCTTCAGAGGCAGTCAGGGAGCATTGGATCAGTGTGTAATGCTGCCTTCAGAGGCAGTCAGGGAGCATTGGATCAGCGTGTTATGCTGCCTTCAGAGGCAGTCAGGGAGCATTGGATCAGTGTGTAATGCTGCCTTCAGAGGCAGTCAGGGAGCATTGGATCAGCGTGTTATGCTGCCTTCAGAGGCAGTCAGGGAGCATTGGATCAGTGTGTAATGCTGCCTTTAGAGGCAGTCAGGGAGCATTGGATCAGCGTAAGGTTGTTGTGATCCTACAGGGATCTTGCCAGAGCCCCATCCACAGGCTGGCCTCCCCCTGTGGGTTCGGAGTAAGAATTGACCCATTGCGTCTCCCTACGCGATTTGTAAGAGGCGAATAACTAGGGACACGTGACTTGATTTGCGTTTACTCTAAAATGTTCCAGTGATTTTCGTGATGAATGGCCTTTCATAGCGGATGATAGCCTACAAAGGCCGATAGGCCGTGAAACTCCATCCATCCATCCATCCATCCACGGGCTGGTCAACAAACCCTGTGTCCAATAGCAATAGCTGGAAGCATCCTTGCATGCCCCCCGGTGGGTTGGGGGTCAGAATAGACCCCCAGCATCTCCCTATGTGATTTGTTAGAGGTGAAAAACTAGGGACATTGTGACTTGATTTGTGTTTACTCTAAACTATTCCAGTAAGTTTTGTACTCAGTGGCCTTACATAGCCTACAAGCTGCCAGGCCATTAAACTCCATCCATCCCATTAATCTTTGCACTCATCTACCAACACCCAAGTAACCAACACCCAACGCTTACTCTCCATTCATTCAGGCAGCATCACCATCATCATCATCAGCAGCAGCATCATCATCATCATCATCATCATCATCATCATCATCATCATCATCATCATCATCATCATCATCATCATCATCATCATCATCATCATCATCATCACCATCATCATCACCATCATCATCACCATCATCATCACCATCATCATCATCATCATCATCATCACCATCATCATCATCATCATCATCATCATCATCATCATCATCATCACCATCACCATCACCATCATCATCACCATCATCATCACCATCATCATCATCATCATCATCATCATCATCATCATCATCATCATCATCATCATCATCATCATCACCATCATCACCATCATCATCACCATCATCATCATCATCATCATCATCATCATCATCATCATCATCATCATCATCATCATCATCATCATCATCATCATCATCATCATCATCATCATCACCATCATCACCATCATCATCACCATCATCATCATCATCATCATCATCATCATTATCATCATCATCATCATCCTAAACATTATCATAGTCATTGTCAGTTTTGTCATCATCATTCCTGTCCTTGCTTGTATACATGTGTGTAGCTTGTGAAGTCAGACTGCCCCCTGTGTTTTTGTAGGACCTCTGGACAAAGACTTCAGCTTTGAGACGCTAGGGAAGAGGAGAAAGAGCTCAGCCTCGGGTAAGACAAAACTCGTCTTTTTTGTCTTCTTCGTCTTTTTTTCAAGTTGCTCCTTTCCTGAAGGTGCTCCCCGCCAGTCACAATTCTTCATCCGTGATGAATTATTCACACTATGTAATTGTTCTAATATCAAACTTTAAAAATAGAATGCACCTTCAAATACATGCATCTGATATATATAGTGCACAGCCAGCTGTTGATTGGTCTCAAGACACCATTCCTTTCGAAAAGTTGTCTGTTGATTGGTTAAGTACTATAAATAAGACCAACTGTATCCTTGTGCCTTGTCTTTTGATATTGACCTAATTATGTGTTGACATCAGTGAATGATGACAGTGAATGATGACAGTGAATGATGACAGTGAATACTCCTCTTGACTGAGACATGTTGTTGGGCGGAACCAATTCTTTAGCAAACTGCATGTGTATGAGGAACTACTGCTTATAAGAGTTCAGTGTCGACAAATCTGTTAATAGTAATATTAATAGCCAAATTGCAAAAACCATGTGGAATAAAAGTGCACTAATGAGCTGTATGATAGTGTCATATATATACATGATATAGCTAAATGGTGTGCTCCTATTTTAGACAACCAATTAACAGCTGGCTTGGCACAGGTTTTAACCACAGTCCAAAATATTTTTAATTTGAAACAAAAGTTTCATAACTGTGTTATAAGAAGAGCACAGAGGAGAACTACCCCCCACCCCCACCCCCCACCCCCCACCCCCAACACCCCCACCCCCAACAAATAAAAAAAATTAAAAGAAAGAAAGACAACAACAGAGTTTTCTATGTGCACCATGTCTATATCACTTGCTATGTCACTTTGAGCTTGCAGTTGTGGTGTAAAACTGCACAGATCTCAATTGCATCGGCGGGCAAGATGCCTAACTTGTATTACCTCTCCCCACCCAGGAATAAAACTGCATATCTGCAAGGCCTGATGTGAAAAATTATGTAAAATAATTTGAACATGTCAATTCGCAGTCTGGTTGATTGTTCCCCATGGAAATTGAGACTGTATGTGTAACCAAACCTCCTGCCTCCTTTAACATCATATTACTCTAAGCACAGAGCCTCTGAGGTCCCAGTGTTTCACATTACGCACAGTTGTGCGTCCCTGATGCACTGACCTGGAAAATTACACATACTAAATTTCACCAACTTGATGCTTAAATGTCAGTGCTGTTTTTTTATTGGTCATGCACCTTTGAAGACATATGGGAACCCTTTGTATTTTACTGCAGAGGTCACAAAACCCTCTGGGGAATGAGTTGTGTGAAACACTGAATCTGCGCTTCAAATATTGGCTGCATTGCCAGTTTTTATTTCAATTTGTAGTTTGACAATATACTGAGATACTCATTTATAAAAGGCAGTAAAACCAGCAAATAAACAGAATCGTTTGAGCAAGCTTTCTGTGTTTGCAGACACGTCTGATTCAGGGGCAGGAGGAAGAGATGCTGGAGCCCGATCTCCACGCCTGGCCAGAGTCTCCGAGTCAAAGAGCGTGTCTGGTGAGTCGTCGTCTTGCTGAACGTCAAGTTGTCCTTGGCCTGTGTTCCGTTTTGCATGCAGTGCTGAGTTTGGTTAAGCATTGCTGAATCTGTTAGTTTCCTTGAAAAACAAAAAAACAACAACAACAACACACACACACACACACAAACAAAACACACATACACCCCCCCACACACACATGCACAAATTGCATCTAAAAAGTTTTGTTTTGTTTTGTTTTTTACCCATTTCTATTTGAATTAGAAGTCTGTCACATTTTGAGAATTACTATTGAAGTGCTTGAGTTTTGTGTGTGATGGAAATATATACAGCAAAATAATTCTCATGTCATGTTTTGTTGATAATTCATTCCCAGCAATTGTTCCCTCCCAATGTCTGAATTTGTTGACTTTTGTGTCCAGGTTCTTCCTTCACCAGCCAGGAGAGCTCAGGAAAGGGAGGTAATGAGGTGGGGCTGAACAATGGGGAGCAGGAAGCCAGTGTGGACAAGAGGCAGCGCAGTCTGGAGGCTCTCTTCCAGGTGGGTGGGCCTAGACATCCTTGCAAGGGGGCCGGGGTCCCTGGTGGCACTTGAATCCTGGCATTGAAGCCAAAGCTGTATAGTAGGACGCGTCTGATTGGATGCTTGGCAATCTGTAAAAGAGCTTGTGATTGGCTGATTGGGTGCTTGGCCATCTGTAACAGAGCTTGTGATTGGCTGATTGGGTGCTTGGCCATCTGTAACAGAGCTTGTGATTGGCTGATCGGATGCCTGGTCTGTCTGTAACAGAGCTTGTGATTGGCTGATCGGGTGCCTGGCCTGTCTGTAACAGAGCTTGTGATTGGCTGATCGGGTGCTTGGTGTCTGTAACAGAGCTTGTGTTTTGTATTAATAGGGGTATTAGTTGGTATTAGTTTGAGGTAAATTTCATATTAGAAAAACAAATTCAATTTTGAGGTAAATTCAGTTTTAGACATTCTCAGACATCCTTGCTTCATATATTTTCTTGACCTTATTTTCTTGGTCTGCCTTTGTATCCACGTGTGATTCTTGAGGAAGGCATTGATGAGTACATCAGTGATGGTGTGGACACTGCCTGGAGTCAGGAATCCTTCTTGATCCTCCACTACGCCCTTGGGATTCCTTGTTCTCGGTGTTGGGAACTTTCCTCTCAGTGCTCAGGGACAAACTTCGTAGACTTTGGAGCTTGCTCTTGTGGAGGTTGGGACTTGGCCCCCCGCCACTGGGATGTGGACCCGGGGACTTGTTTCTTGAGGTGTGAGGTCTTGACAAGTTTGGGAGTTGGAAATCCTTGATAGGGAGTTGGAAATCCTTGATAGGGAGTTGGAAATCCTTGATAGGGAGTTGGAAATCCTTGATAGGGAGTTGGAAATCCTTGATAGGGAATTGGAAATTTTTGATAGGGAGTTGGAAATCCTTGATAGGGAATTGGAAATTTTTGATAGGGAGTTGGAAATCCTTGATAGGGAATTGGAAATCCTTGATAGGGAGTTGGAAATCCTTGATAGGGAATTGGAAATCCTTCTTTGAGCTTCGTGAACTTTTGCTCCCAGGGAAAGTTTTTTGTCCAAAATGTGCATATCTTGTTTACCTTGTTTCCTGTTGTTTTTATTCTTGAATTTGTTTTAGTGATACGACAAAAAACATTACTTCTCTTTGCTTTTTTTATTAAGTGCCGCAGTATGTAGGCATCCATTTCATTTTGAACAGTTGACTTCTTTCCCAGGGGAAACAAACTGCTGTAAGAGATGAAAAGACTTTCTTTCACATGGATGGATATAAGTTTGCATGTTGAGCACTAATTTGTATGTATTCATGCCTGTCATAAATGATTGATAAATCTTTGAAAGCATAGGGGGGAAATAAGTTGTCAGGTCTATGTTGTCAAACATTTTAATATCAAATTATTGCTGTTTTTATTTGGCCTAATTGCAACAAATGACAATGAACTGAAATGGATTCTGTGTGTTTGATTAATATGAACAAATTATCATGAAGTCACTTTGATGAAGATTGTGTGAGAAACCATGATGCAGGGTGTACAAAGAAAGTTTGATTTCATGTGTTGAAGGTCACCGACTCCGAACTGCAGAAGGTACGGCAAGAACCCGCTTCATCCTCTGCTTCGGAGGCAGGGGAGGGATGCGGGGAGGTGGCAGCAGCAGGGGGAGGAGAGGTAATAGTCCTCGGCATCCCTGGGGAAGGCCAGCACCAGGTCCTTGTCACAGGCAACCGTATCCTTGGCAACCAACAGGTGAGCAGTCCGGAGTCACTGCCTCTTTGCTGGGCCCTCCAAGCAAGAATTGCAGGGTTCAATCCCAGGCTGATTGGGGATTTTTGACTCACATGCGAAGCAAAAGTGAGTCTATGTACTCAGCTGTGTCGTTTGTCCGTCCGTCCGTCCGTCCGTCCGGGCGTAAAAAAACTTAAACGTTGGATTTTTCTCGGAGACTATTAAGTCTATCAACACCAAATGTGGCATGATGGTGTATGATGACAAGGCCTCAAAAAACATACATAGTGACTTGACCTTGCTTCAAGGTCAAGGTCACAGGAGCCATACATGTGGTCTCAAAAACAGTCATTTTTCACATTTTCCCAATTTTCTCCCACGTTATTGAGAATGGCGACCTTAGCTACAAGTGGTATATAGGTCAAAGCAAGCCCTATCTTTTGATACCAGTTTGGTTGACCTTGCTTCAAGGTCAAGGTCACAGGAGCTCTTCAAAGTTGGATTGTATACATATTTTGAAGTGACCTTGACCCTGAACTATGGAAGATAACTGTTTCAAACTTAATAATTATGTGAGGCACATGTTATACTTTCATCATGAGACACATTTGTTCACATATCATCAAGGTCGAGGTCACTTTGACCCTTATGAAATTTGACTAAAATGGGGTAGTGAACCACTAAAAGTGACTATATCTCATGGTAGAAAGTGCCAATAAGCACCATTGTGCTTCCTATGTCTTGAATTAACAGCTTTGTGTTGCATGACCTTGGATGACCTTGACCTTGGGTCAAGGTCACATGTATTTTGGTAGGAAAAATGTGTAAAGCATTTCTTTGTGTATGATGTCATTGGTAGGTTTAGTTGTTTGACCTTGACCTTGAAGGTCACCTGGAGGTCAAGGTCATATAAAGGTCAAGGTCAAGCATGTGAGTCGTATGGGCTTTGCCCTTCTTGTCTTTATTTCTTTCTTTCTTTCTTTCTTTCTTTCTTTCTTTCTTTCTGTCTGTCTGTCTGTCTGTCTGTCTGTCTGTCTGTCTGTCTGTCTGTCTGTCTGTCTGTCTGTCTGTCTTTCTTTCTTTCTTTCTTTCTTTCTTTCTTTCTTTCTTTCTTTCTTTCTTTCTTTCTTTCTTTCTTTCTTTCTTTCTGTCTTTCTTTCTTTCATTCTTTCTCTCTTTCTCGTTTTCTCTTTCATTCTTTCTGTATGTCTTTCTTTCTGTCTTTCTGTCTTTCTTTCTCTCTCTCTCTTTCTTTCTCTCTCTCTTTCTTTCTTTCTTTTTTTGACTCACATGCGAAGCAAAAGTGAGTCTATGTACTGAGCCATGTCGTCCGTCCGTCCGTCCGTCCGGGCGTCCGTCCGGGCGTAAAAAACTTAAACGTTGGATTTTTCTCGGAGACTATTAAGTCTATCAACACCAAATGTGGCATGATGGTGTATGATGACAAGGCCTCAAAAAACATACATAGTGACTTGACCTTGCTTCAAGGTCAAGGTCACAGGAGCCATAAATGTGGTCTCAAAAACAGTCATTTTTCACATTTTCCCAATTTTCTCCCACGTTATTGAGAATGGCGACCTTAGCTACAAGTGGTATATAGGGCAAAGCAAGCCCTATCTTTTGATACCAGTTTGGTTGACCTTGCTTCAAGGTCAAGGTCACAGGAGCTCTTCAAAGTTGGATTGTATACATATTTTGAAGTGACCTTGACCCTGAACTATGGAAGATAACTGTTTCAAACTTAATAATTATGTGGGGCACATGTTATACTTTCATCATGAGACACATTTGGTCACATATCATCAAGGTCAAGGTCACTTTGACCCTTATGAAATGTGACCAAAATGGGGTAGTGAACCACTAAAAGTGACTATATCTCATGGTAGAAAGTGCCAATAAGCACCATTGTGCTTCCTATGTCTTGAATTAACAGCTTTGTGTTGCATGACCTTGGATGACCTTGACCTTGGGTCAAGGTCACATGTATTTTGGTAGGAAAAATGTGTAAAGCATTTCTTTGTGTATGATGTCATTGGTAGGTTTAGTTGTTTGACCTTGACCTTGAAGGTCACCTGAAGGTCAAGGTCATATAAAAGTCAAGGTCAAGCATGTGAGTCGTATGGGCTTTGCCCTTCTTGTTCTTTAGTTTTTTTGTTGTCCTCAGGAAATAAAAGAAGTAAATGAAGCACTACTTGTATGAAGAAATACTAATTTTCAGCACTGAATGTAAAGAAAGTATGGGGAAAATTATGCAACTTTAGTTAATGTGGTGGACAATGATTTCCAAGGATGAGAAAATTAGAAATGAAATTATAACCACTTGCAGGAGTGAGTTCATTGAACAATTGTTACTCCAATATTCTCTCTATGCAGAAATGGTCTGGACAGATCATTTGAGATGCTGATTTGGGCACAGGTTCAAATTTTTACAGTTTAGAAATGGATAAACTTTAATAGCATTACACAGGTTACTACAAAGAAAAGAGAAAATGAATGAACAGGACAAGCTTTCATCCATGTGGAGTGACAGTGACTCTACAGTGTAGACCGCAGCCCGTAGCATTGTGACAAATCAAGCGTACCGTGTGTACCCAATGCCCCTTCATCAGCTGGACCTCCTTGGCTCCTAGTCAGTTAAGGAATGCTCAAGGAACGCAGCCAGGGAACATCAGGACAGCGTCAGAGCATGATGACATGACCTCGTATTTAAACCAACCAGGAAAGTCAAACCTAATTTTTGTTTAGTGATAAACAGGTCACCAGATCCCTTGAGCAACGGAGAGAAACACCTCTTTGTGTGTCTACCCCTGGAACAGAAAAATGAAAACGTACTCCTCATTTATAATTTTTCATGGCAAAGTGATTGTCTTATGAACTGCGCTCCTCATGGCTACCTCAGTATAGATCTGTATGCTGTTATTGAGGACCCTGTTCTTTTGGTCTTGGTCTGTGATTCTTTCTGCCAACTATCACACTATTTTAATGGTTGTTTTGGCCTTTTTCTGTGGATACCAGAAGTTCATCCAGCTATCAGATTTGGCATTGCCAGTGATTATGCTGATTTACTGCAGCTTTCGTATTCTCTTGCTGTAAAACAGGTAAGTAAACGAACTAAGAAATGAAGTCACCCTATATGTGTCGTGCCTCTCCAAGACAGCAGTTCTCCGCAGCGAACACAGCAGGCAGTGCCACAAGGAGGCAGATGTCTGACAGACCTTGCTGATTTCAGGTGGTGCGGCTGCCGGGGTCAGAGGGCGGAGTGGAGAAATTCCACGTCAAGTCCGACTCCCTGGAGCAACAAGGCCTGAAGCTGGTCTACACCAAACAGGTCTGTGTGCACTCTCTGTCTATGTGTGTGTCTCTGTCTATGTGTGTGTCTCTGTGTGTGTGTCTCTGTCTATGTGTGTGTCTCTGTGTGTGTGTCTCTGTCTATGTGTGTGTCTCTGTGTGTGTGTCTCTGTCTATGTGTGTGTGTCTCTGTCTATGAGTGTGTCTCTGTCTATGTGTGTGTCTCTGTCTATGTGTGTGTCTCTGTCTTTGTGTGTGTCTCTGTCTATGTGTGTGTCTCTGTCTATGTGTGTGTCTCTGTCTATGTGTGTGTCTCTGTCTATGTGTGTGTCTCTATGTGTGCACTCTGTGTCTCTGTGTGCACTCTCTGTTTCTGTGTGTGTGTGTCTGTCTATGTGTGTGTCTCTATGTGTGCACTCTGTCTCTGTGTGTGTGTGTGTCTCTGTCTATGTGTGTGTCTCTATGTGTGCACTCTCTGTCTGTGTGTGTGTGTGTCTCTGTCTATGTGTGTGTCTCTATTTGTGTGTCTCTGTCTATGTGTGTCTCTGTCTATGTGTGTGTCTCTATGTGATGTCTCTGTCTGTGTGTATGTCTCTGTCTCTGTGTGCACTCTCTATGTGTGCACTCTCTGTCTATGTGTGTGTTTCTGTCTATGTGTGTGTCTCTGTCTATTTGGGTGTCTCTGTCTATGTGTGTGTCTCTGTCTGTGTGTGTGTCTCTATGTGTGTGTCTGTCTCCATCTCGCTCTTTGTCACTATCTTTGTCTGTCTCTGTCCGTCTGTCTGTCTTTCTCTCTCTGTCTGTCTCTGTCTGTCTGTCTGTCTGTCTGTCTGTCTGTCTGTCTGTCTGTCTGTCTGTCTCTCTCTCTCTCTCTCTCTCTCTCTCTCTCTCTCTCTCTCTCTCTCTCTCTCTCTCTCTCTCTCTCACTGGGGAGTACAGTGGCTTGACCATTGGCCCAGGGGCGGGCATCTTACTCCTCGTCGGCGGTGTGGGGAAGAAGAGCCTTAGGGTGGGCTTGACTAATTGATGGAATATTCCCACCCAGACACAGGGAAAGAGGGGTTTATATATCCGAGGCATGGTCGCTCTTCGACACGTGTGCTCTCTCTTCCAATGAGAACACTCAGGCCACGCCCGCTTTTTTTCACTGTCCAATCACACGTTCCCCGTATAAAGGGGTAGGCATTCAACGGATGTCTTTAGTAAAGTTTTAACAGCGAGGCCAATCACTCGTCCCCGCGCCGCTAGCCAATTTGAAATGTGTACTTAGTTTTCCATTGGTTGGCAATGAATGCATGGATGGCGATTCATGGCCGATCTGCCTAATAGTAAGCACAAAAAAATCACTAGAACAGTTCAAAGCAAATGCAAGGCAAGTCACGATGTTCCTAGTCACTCGTTTCTTACGAATCGTGCAGAGAGCGATGCCGTGGGCCAACTCTCAGCTCTCACACATAACGGAGCAGGGCGGGCAAGCCGTAACACGCTATCGTTACTATTTTTAGAACGGTTGGCGGCCACACTAACTCAAACAACACGGGTTAGTAAATACAATAAATTCACGTGAAAAGGGAGAGGGGGTGGGTGATCTCACCACACAAGCTATGCAAAGATTGCTGTAAACAATGC
>JAWQFJ010001227.1:75000-83804 GCA_034096865.1 Theodoxus fluviatilis
CGTGTGTGTGTGTGTGTGTGTCGTGTGTTTGTGTGTGTTTGTGTGTGTGTGTGTTTGTGTCTGTGTGCGTGTGTGTATGTGTGTGTGCATGTATAGATACATATTCATTAGAGTGACTATTTCTCTGTAATACCACACCCACAACACAAATGTGCAGCATAATTATAAAAAGATGAATAAATAAGCGAAAAATAATTTGCCAGCGTAAACGACTGAGTCATTTAGAAGATATTTTTGATGGAGTCAACATTCCAGGTGACAACACTGGACAGAGAGGACTGCCATCTCTGAAAGGATCCTGCTGTTTGTGTCGTGGATCCAAGTCCCGTTCCGTCTTCCCAAGGATGTGATATGCACAAGTGCAATTTAACCCTGGACCGGTTCCCCTTGCAGGTGACCCTTCACCTCCCTAAACCAGCGTCAGCCACTTCTGGCACGGGGAAGCTTGGACGGAGCAGCAGCCATCCCCCTCTACAGAAATCCATGTCGGCCTCCGCAGTGGGCTCCGGCAGCAAGGCGTCCAACGTCGCCACGGGGGCAGACCACCGGGCCATGACAGCGGAGATGCTGAAGGAGAGGATTCAGAACCTCATCTCAGAGAACGCCGCCATCGTTGACATGCCCATGGCAGAGCCCCCAAGGCCCAAAGCCAGAGGACTCTTTCGGCAGAACAGGTAACGAGAAAAACGTTTTCCCTCAGGGGCTTGTGCTGTGTTGGAGTGCTCACCAGCTGTTCCTTGAGGCTTGTCCTGTGTTGGAGAGCTCACCAGCTGTTCCTTGAGGCTTGTCCTGTGTTGGAGAGCTCACCTGCTGTTCCTTGGGGCTTGTCCTGTGTTGGAGAGCTCACCAGTTGTTCCTTGGGGCTTGTCGTGTCTTGGAGAGCTCACCTGCTGTTCCTTGGGGCTTGTCCTGTGTTGGAGAGCTCACCTGCTGTTCCTTGGGGCTTGTCCTGTGTTGGAGAGCTCACCTGCTGTTCCTTGGGGCTTGTCCTGTGTTGGAGAGCTCACCTGCTGTTCCTTGGGGCTTGTGGTGTGTTGGAGAGCTCACCTGCTGTTCCTTGGGGCTTGTCGTGTGTTGGAGAGCTCACCAGCTGTTCCTTGGGGCTTGTCGTGTGTTGGAGAGCTCACCAGCTGTTCCTTGGGGCTTGTGCTGTGTTGGAGAGCTCACCTGCTGTTCCTTGGGGCTTGTCGTGTGTTGGAGAGCTCACCTGCTGTTCCTTGGGGCTTGTCGTGTGTTGGAGAGCTCACCAGTTGTTCCTTGGGGCTTGTCGTGTGTTGGAGAGCTCACCAGCTGTTCCTTGGGGCTTGTCCTGTGTTGGAGAGCTCACCAGCTGTTCCTTGGGGCTTGCAGTGTCAGCATTTAGAGCTCTGTAGATCTTAAAGGGAAAAGTGTGGTTCATGTACAGAGATAAAGGTATAGGTAGGTAGACCTACTTCAGGTGCTGGTCTTGGTGGACGATGAAAACCACACATTTCAGCTCACAGGCCTACCTACCTACCTATACCTGTTTTATCCCAATTTGACAGTTTGTTGCACAGTCACCTTCCTTTTTGTATTCCCTCAGTGGGTTGGGGATCAGAATTGACCCACCGTGGGATGACAAGGCCTCAAAAAACATACATAGTGACTTGACCTTGCTTCAAGGTCAAGGTCGCAGGGGCCATAAATGTTAAAAAAAACCCAGCCATTTTTCACATTTTCTCAATTTTCTCTGAAGTTTTTGAGATTGGATACCTCACCTATATATGGTATATAGGGCAAAGTAATCCCTATCTTTTGATACCAGTTTGGTTGACCTTGCTTCAAGGTCAAGGTCACAGGAGCTCTTCAAAGTTGGGTTGTATACATATTTTGAAGTGACCTTGACCCTGAACTATGAAAGATAACTGTTTCAAACTTAATAATTATGTGGGGCACATGTTATGCTTTCATCATGAGACACATGTTATGCTTTCATCATGAGACACATTTGGTCACATATCATCAAGGTCAAGGTCACTTTGACCCTTATGAAATGTGACCAAAATGGGGTAGTGAACCACTAAAAGTGACCATATCTCATGGTAGAAAGTGCCAAAAAGCACCATTGTGCTTCCTATGTCTTGAATTAACAGCTTTGTGTTGCATGACCTTGAATGACCTTGACCTTGGGTCAAGGTCACATGTATTTTGGTAGGAAAATTGTGTAAAGCATTTCTTAGTGTATGATGTCATTGCTAGGTTTAGTTGGTTGACCTTGAAAGTCACCTGAAGGTCAAGGTCATATAAAGGTCAAGGTCAATCATGTGAGTCTATGGGCTTTGCCCTTCTTGTTGTATACATGTGGTTTATATAGTGGCTTATCACCCACGTTTGGGTTTTAAACTGCTTTGCACTTTACAGGGCGGCTTGTTCTCTGGGCGGCTTGATCACAGTTTCACTGGCACATGTGACATGACAACATACACAGTGACAGATAGATAAGACGCACACAGTCAGGTACCAGCACCATCTCCATTCCCTGGGGAGGATTCCAGCCCAACGCCGGATTCTCGCCTCATCCATGGGTTATTAATACTACAGTGAGCCATCACTGCCCTCCCAGAGTTGCCCCTTCTGACTGCGGGCTTAGCTTGCTTTGCCTCTCCCCACCCAGGAATGAAGCGGGAACCTGTGAGGACGGAGATGATACAATCGAGGGTGATGATTCCTTGATGCGGCCATGAGCCGGCATCGGGCTGGAATCCTCCCCAAGGAGTGGAGATGGTGCAGGTACCTGTCTGTGTATGTCTTGTTCGTCTGTCACTGTGCTTGTTGAAGGACCTGTCTGTGTTTGTCTTGTTTGTCTGTCACTGTGCTTGTTGAAGGACCTGTCTGTTTATGTCTTGTTTGTCTGTCACTGTGTTTGTTGAAGTCCCTTGTTGTGTTGTGAGGCATCTAGGGTTGGAGGTGATCTCTTGTTTCATGTCCAGAGCTCATGTGTTTCTGCCTTTCATGCCTGTGATGCAGCACTTACTGTTGTGTTCCCTTCCACAGTGACATCTGCTACCAGAGCTGGCGAGTGAGTGACCCCATTGTGACCTCTGCATCCAGCCCTGACTCCGCATCCACCCGCATCACCATCCCCAGCATCTCCTCCATCCCTCTGCAGCCCATGGTATCGGAGTCAGAGTCTGGCACTCATGGCTCTGACGGCAAGCCTTCAACAGAGTCTCAGCCAACCTCCTCCACCTCTACTGCCTCTTTCTCTGTGAGCTCCACCTCCTCCCCTTCCAGCTCCGCCACATCCGTGACTTCCTCCATGACTGCTGGCGACAGGGAGGTGGTGGAGGGCGGAGTCAAGAAGAGGCTGCTGCAGTCACTGATCCGCAGAGAGAGCAGAGACCGCAGCCAGAGCATAGACCAGCAGGCAGTTTCTCAGAATTCCGAGAATCAGGTGCCTCAGACTGTGTCATCCACCATCACCACAGCAACCATCACTACCACCACCACCACCACCACCACCGCTGCTGCTGCTGCTGCTGCTGCTGCCAAGATGCTGTCTACAAGCAACCAGGGACAAGAGATCAAGATTCAGATCAAGCTGACCAACGCTCAGGGAGAGACCACTCCCATCACCACACTTCCCATGATCGGGCAACCCAGCGTCAAGTTCCCGTCGTCCCCAACCACGACCGTCCCCTCCCGACCATCTTTGAGGGAAGGCAGCGTGATTAAAGACTTGCTGCAGAAAGGGCAGCCCAGTCTGTCCTTGAGCGTAGAGGATGCTGCTCTGGTCACCAGCAAGAAGTCGGTGAGCTTTGATGCGGGAGTGGTGGGCGGAGAGGAGGACGGGGAGTTGGAGCATGCTTGCGGAGCTTGTGGCGAGGCCTTTCTTCAGGAGAAGACCCTCCACATCCACAAGATGTTCTACTGCAAGGAGAGTGCTCATCCCTCAAAGGAGTCGCTCGGATACGGTCTTGGGACAGCCACTGCAGCCGCGGAGGATGATGTGAAGGGGATCGACAGCAGCGCGCTGATGGAGCGGGAAGTGCTAGCTCTGTACTTCTCTCGCACACCTCCTTCCCTGATGCGCTCCCACTCCACCACGGAGGTGGAGATGCTTCGGCAGCGGGAGAAACAGCAGGTGGAGGGGTCTGGCCTGATCAAACCCAGCCTCATCTTTGACAACTTTGACCCCACAGCGCCACGCAAGAAGGGTCGCCCCAAAGGATCCAAGAATCGCCCCAAAGACCTTCCAGTTTTCACCACCATCGCGCTGCTCACCCCAGGAACTTCAGGTCTGGCAGTGACTGGGGCTGTGCTCTCACCTCTGGTGACTACTGTGGTACCCAGCCTGGCACCCAGACTTGCTGAGACCTGCAGCCCCAGACCCATTCTGTCCATGGACCCTTCAGCCCATCCCCTCTCTGCTCCCTTTGTCCGCGCTTCTCTTCAGGCTTCGCAGCTGACGGAACTGGCGGTGACGTCTGCGATGATCGGACAGCCCATGGTGTGTGTGAGTCGCCAGAACAGCATGGAGGTTGGGGGGTCAGGTGGTGGCACCCCTACCCCCCTCACCCCCTCCACCCCCGTCATGACGGATGCCAAGATGAAGCTGAAGGGCAAGCTGCTGCTGAAGCGCTCCATGAGCGTGGAGAAGCCGGGCCAGCAGGTGAGTCTCCGTTGCTACAGGTGCTGGGACCCTGGGTCCAAAAACAAAGTTGTGGTTTCGGAAAACCACTGATGCTATTTATTTCTACCAACCCTAATGTTTTGTTTTCAATCATGCCAAAAGAAAGAAGAAAGTTGTTATGACCCGGATTGCCCAAGGTCTAGAGATGCTCAAGTGACCCCAAGACTCGCCTCTTCAGACAGTGGGTTGTGTCATGAGCATATTTGTGCAAATGTGATAAACGGCACAGTATAAAGTGAAAATAAATTCATAAGTATATACATGAATAAGCAAACAAAATGATGAATTTAAAAATATTTTTCATACAAAACAACAAAACTAGCAACTTTACAAAGAAGCCATCCACAAGCGCCATGAAACTTTACAGACTGCAATCACACGAGTAATTTCGAAAATTGAAATACCACCTATTTTATTTTCTGTGTCCGCTAACACCACAGAACACTTGTAGACTGCAAACACCACAGTAATATAAAGTAAATTGCAGCAACAGCAGTTTTAATCTATGTGTCCGCTAACACCACAGAACACTTGTAGACTGCAAACACAACAGTAATATAAAGTAAATTGCAGCAACAGCAGTTTTAATCTATGTGTCCGCTAACACCACAGAACACTAGTAGACGGTAAACCAGCCAGTCTACTTACATGTACACATCTGGGGGGAAAAAGGCAAACTCCCTGACTGCACAACAACCTGACTGTCTTGCATGAAGTGATGGGGAGCCCTGAATCCTCCAGCCCCATCCCAGTCCATTTACGCCGAAACTTAGTCTGACACAGCACAAGAGACTCGTATGCTACAAGAAAAACAAAGCTGCTGACTCGACTAAAATTGAACCCCCTTGCCACGAGAATTACATGCAGCGCCCGAGCGGCGTGCTCCTGACAGAAATCATTGGTGGACATTGAGCTGTGTGCTGTTCCACCTTCCCTGCTCTGTGAGCACCTGTGAAATCCATTATTCCAGTTTTTTAAATAGCGTTTTCAGTGAAAGAGAAATTTAGATTTATGCTCAGTCTGACCTCGGGCCAACCTACTGAACCCCCCCTTCTTTTGCCAAGTTACCTTAACCACAACTTTTTTTGGGGGGTGGGCGGGGTGTGTGTGTGTGTGTGTGCCTTATTTGTTTAGCTGAGGTCTTATGATTCAAGAAAAGATATATATATCTCTCAAATTGAGCAGAGAAGTTGAGAGTATTTATTTTGTCACGAGGGGTAACTTATTGATTAAGAACAAACTAATTTCTGCTCTGCAGCCATCAAATCCACCACCGCCATTTCCCACACCCACACCACAACAGCTTGTAGTTGTATGTGATTATGCACCTCGTCGACTGCATTTTCTCATGCTGTGTGTCTGTGTGTTTTCAGGAGCGGGATTCTCAGTCTCCACAAGTGCTACCCCCCATCTCCACCCCCGTCTTCTCCTCCCCCCTGATCCTCACACACCCCTTCCTAGCTGTGTCCCCCTCCTCCCCCTCCCCCTCCCCCTCCCCCTCCCCCTCCGTCCTAGAGACCTGGACTCTCAAGTCACCCCTGCAGAAAGCCAAGTCCCTCCACGATGTGCCCTCCACCACCCCTACCACCCTCTCCTCCATTTCCACCACCCTCTCCTTCACACCTACCACCCTCTCCTTCACACCTACCACCCTCTCCTTCACCTCCACCACCCCTACCACCCCCTCTTCCACCTCTACCACCCCTACCACCCCCTCCTCCTCTGCCTGGGTCCCCTTGTCTTCTGCCTGCACCGTCGCGGTCCTGTCCCAGAGGAGCATTGAGACTCCCATCGCAGCAAGGTAAGTGTGGCAGTGGAGGGAAAAGAAGTCGAGTGATCTGTGGTCTCCGTAGGTCTGTTTGTTTGTTTGTTTGTTTGTTTGTTTGTTTGAGCATTGGGGATTGGTCCCTGACAGTGATGAGTGTTTTTTCCCCCCCATATACTTGGCACTTTGCTGCAACCGCCAGAACTCTCTCCAGATTTTCTGGGTGTGAGGAGTCAACGACAAAGAACTTTTTGAATTCTTGATGCTTCATACTTGTCACACAGTCTTGTGTTGTGTGCATCATCGTGCCCGTCTTCCTCCTTGTTGTGGTCATCATCGTACTTGTCATCATCTTCGCCTTTGTCATCATCGTTACCATCAGCAATAGCAGCATGTTTATCCCTCCAGGTTTACTGGAGGTCCTCACAGCTTTATCTGTCTGTCTGTCTGTCTGTGTGTGTGTGTCAGTCCCGACTTAACGGCTTATATCTCAAAAACTACTGGATGAATTTCCTTGACATTTTGCACACTTACTGGAAGTTAGGTCCGATTGAATGTATCAAATTTTCAGAATCGAGGTTTGAAAAGAAAGTGACTTTTTGACTCACATGCGAAGCAAAAGTGAGTCTATGTACTCAGCCGTGTCGTCCGTCCGTCCGTCCGGGCGTCCGTCCGGGCGTAAAAAACTTAAACATTGGATTTTTCTCGGAGACTATTAAGTCTATCAACACCAAATGTGGCATGATGGTGTATGATGACAAGGCCTCAAAAAACATACATAGTGACTTGACCTTGCTTCAAGGTCAAGGTCACAGGAGCCATAAATGTGGTCTCAAAAACAATCATTTTTCACATTTTCCCAATTTTCTCCCACGTTATTGAGAATGGCGACCTTAGCTACAAGTGGTATATAGGTCAAAGCAAGCCCTATCTTTTGATACCAGTTTGGTTGACCTTGCTTCAAGGTCAAGGTCACAGGAGCTCTTCAAAGTTGGATTGTATACATATTTTGAAGTGACCTTGACCCTGAACTATGGAAGATAACTGTTTCAAACTTAATAATTATGTGGGGCACTTGTTATACTTTCATCATGAGACACATTTGGTCACATATCATTAAGGTCAAGGTCACTTTGACCCTTATGAAATGTGACCAAAATGGGGTAGTGAACCACTAAAAGTGACTATATCTCATGGTAGAAAGTGCCAATAAGCACCATTGTGCTTCCTATGTGTTGAATTAACAGCTTTGTGTTGCATGACCTTGGATGACCTTGACCTTGGGTCAAGGTCACATGTATTTTGGTAGGAAAAATGTGTAAAGCATTTCTTTGTGTATGATTCACAAAGGGAGGGTGGCCGGGGTCGGACTGACAACAGTACCAAAAATACGTCGTGACAAAAGCTTCCGACTAAAATTGTATTCTTTCTTGAACAAATAAATTTTGGCCCTGAAAAGGGCCGTTTGTTTCTTCGTCTCGAGCGCTGGCCGTCAGGCGTGAACCCCTGGGGTCGTGTCATTGGAAGGTTTAGTTGTTTGACCTTGACCTTGAAGGTCACCTGAAGGTCAAGGTCATATAAAGGTCAAGGTCAAGCATGTGAGTCGTATGGGCTTTGCCCTTCTTGTTTACATTTTGGTGTTGCCAAGAAAACGCTACAACAGAGTCCGAATGCAAAATTTTTGATGTGATCATTTGACGTCGAATAACGTGACGTAATTTCGAGGAGAAAGAAGGTTTTTTTATTTTACGATGCGGGTCGTTTCGTACCCTGCACGTTTCGTACCCTAACTCTAGGGTTAGAGTTAGGGTTAGGGTTAGAGTTAGGATTAGGGTTAGAGTAGAAAAGGTACGATTCGACTAAATGAGGTACACAACGACCAGGGTGCGAATCGTCCAGGGTATGAAATGTCCAGGGTACGAAACGTCATGTATTCGCTTGGTTGTAGGAGATGCGCGTACGGGTTCAAATCTGCACAGAAGCTTTTTTTTTGTTAATGTATGTATGGTATTCGAGAGAGTGAGAGAGCCACCCCACCCGTTGTTGTACACGTGAGAGGTTGCGGGTTTGAACCTTACTTTTTTTCCCCCCGCTTTTCTCGAGATGTTGCGGGTTCGAACCCGATCTTTTTGTTGTTGTTCTTGTTTTTTTTAACTGCCAAAACCTGGAGGTTCAACGCCAGCGATTTTTATCATCATCTTTGTCATCATTGTCATCATCATGCTGGTCGTTGTATTCATTGACATCCTGTGGCCCTTGCTCGCTGCAGGCAGCCCATACTGAAGGGAATCCTGAGCTCCCCCTGCACCCAGAGACCGATGTCTCTCACAGCCCCGGGACTCCGCGACCTGTCTGTACCGCTCTCCAATGCGCGCTCCGCCTCCT
>JAWQFJ010001228.1:0-2500 GCA_034096865.1 Theodoxus fluviatilis
TCTCTCTTTCTCTCTCTCTTTCCCTCCCCCTTTCCCCTTCTTTCCTTCTCTCCCTCCTCTCTTCCTCCTTTCTCCTCTACTCTGCCCCTCTCCTCCTTCCCCCCCTCTTCTCTCCTCTTCTTCTTCCTCCTCTTCCTTCTCCCTTCCTCTCCTCCCCTCCCTCCCTCCTCCTTTTTTTTTTCCTTTTCTCTCCTTCTCGTCTATACTCTCCTTCTTCCTCTTTTTCCCCTCTTTCGCTCCTACTCCCGACCTTTCCTCACTCCTGCCTGTTCCCTTATTTTCTTTAATCTACGTAACTTCTCTTCTAGTCTCCCCGGTCCTCCTTTCCCGCGTAGAGACAAGTGACCCCCTCCCCCCCCCCCCCCCCCCCCCCCCCCCCACCCCCCCCCTTCCACCCAGGAAAAATCTTAAAAGAAAAAGTATGAAAAAAAATATAATTATAATAAGAATCTTTAAAAAACAATTTTTATTTAGTTTAGTAAATAACCAAAATTGGCTTTGCGCCTGAATAGTGGGTAATGATCACTATCAGAATGCCGCCAGCCAGATTGGAACATTTGAGCAGTGAAACCCCCCCCCTCTCCCCCCCCTCCCCTCCCCCCCCCCCCCCCCCCCCCCCCCCCCCCCCCCCCCCCCCCCCCCCCCCCCCCCCCCCCCCCCCCCCCCCCCCCCCCCCCCCCCCCCCCCCCCCCCCCCCCCCCTCCCCCCCCCCCCCCCCCCCCACGCTCCCCCCCCCCCCCCCCCCCCCCCCCCCGCCCCCCCTCCCCCCCCTCCCCCCCCCCCCCCCCCCCCTACCCCCCACCCTCCCCCCCCCCCCCCCCCCCCCGTCTCCCCCCCCCCCCCCCGCCGCCCCCCCCCCCCCGTCCCCCCCCCCCCCCCCGTCCCCCGGCCCCCGCCCCCCGCCCACCCTCCCCCGCCCCACCCCCCCCGCCCCCCCCCCCCCCCCCCCCACCCACGCCCCCCCCCCCCCCACCCCCCCCTCGCCCCCCCCCCGCCCCCACCCACCCCCCACCCCCCGCCCCCCCGCCGCCGCCCCCCCCACCCCCCCCCCCCCCCAATCGCCCCCCCCCCCTCCCCCCCCCCCCCCCACCCCCCCCCCCGCCCCCCCCCCCCCCCCGTCCCCCCGCCCCCCCCCCCAAACCGACCCCACCCCCCACCCCCCGCCCTCCCCCCCCCCCCCCCCCACCCCCCCCCCCCCGCCCCCCACCCTCGCCCCCCCCGCCCCCCCCCCCCCCCCTCCCCCACCCGTTCCCCCCCCCCCCCCCCACCCCTATGATCCCCCCCCCCCCCCCCGTTCCCCCACCCGCCCCCCCGGCCCCACCCCCCCCACCCACGCTCTCCCCCCGCCCCCCTCCCGTTCTCACGTTTCGGCTGAGTCCAAGGCCACCTATAGGGTGTCTTCCACCCCTCCCCCCCCCCCCCCCCACCGCCCCCCCCCCACACCCTACCCCCACCCCCGCCCCAGTGGTATATGTGGTTCGGCTGAGCCTGGAAACACCCCCCTACAGAGTGTCTTGAGCACTGAAAATCCCTCCCCCACCCCCCCCCCCCCGCCCCCCCCCCCCCCCCCCCCCTATCACGTTTCGGTTGAGCCCTGTAACACCCACCCACCCACCCCCGCTCTTAAAAAAGTTTGGAAACCCCCCCCCCCAAAAAAAAAAAATGAACTGATCCGCGCCTGATTCTCTCTCTCTCCTCTCTCTCTCTCTCTCTCTCTCTCCTCTCTCTCTCTCTCTCTCTCTCTCTCTCTCTCTCTCTCTCTCTCTCTCTCTCTCTCTCTCTCTCTCACACACACACACACACACACACACACACGCACACACACACACACACGCGCGCTCGCCCGCATATATACACACACATAGTGACATACAGACACACTACGTATACACACACGCACGCACACGTTCACACACACACACACACACACACACACACACACACACACACACACACACACACACACACACACACACACACACACACAGTGACACACACATGCAGTTTGATTCATTTCCGGAGATTTATTTCTAGCCGAAAAACAAGGTTGTATGCAGGTGACACCATGGCTTGAAATTCACACTGAATGGAATCGTTGCACAGAGACTGCCAGCAAAGATTATAGGTAACCTATAATCTTTGCTGCTAGTGCCGCGAGCGTATAATAAATCCGTAACTGGCATAAGTAGTATTTTTCGGATAGCGTTGTCAGTTGTCAGGATGGCCGAGCGGTCTAAGGCGCTGCGTTCAGGTCGCAGTCTGGTTCTCCAGGCGTGGGTTCAAATCCCACTTCTGACAATCATTTTTTGGTTAAAACTCACTCTTGTTTAACTATTACTGACTAACTCCTAAATAATCAGACGATGACTGCTTTTTGCTCTAAGCAGGTTTTCTGCCCATGTATTATTACACGTGTGCGCACTTGCCTACCAAGTCACGGCAAGTCGCAGAGGAAGCGGAACGCAAGAGACGCCCATCACAATAAGCAATGTAATAGGCT
>JAWQFJ010001228.1:7500-52500 GCA_034096865.1 Theodoxus fluviatilis
AATTTTAGCAGTTACTGTAAATAAAAATCAATTAAATACTTTTTTCACAAAAGTTTTAATACCTTCCTTTTGATAACATATTTCTCTTACATAAGAAATGCTCATCTTTCCATTAAGGCTCAAATGGGCACCAAAAAATTGAAATACAGAGTAGCTAAGAATCTCTGAAAAGATGCAGTCCCTCAACCCTCAGCTCCCTTCCCAAAACCATGCAAGTGAAGAGTTAACTCCCCCTTGACCACACTCGCTGCCTTTTAATTTAAAAACAAACAACAAACAGTACCTCACACGGAAAGATCATAGAGCACAAAATCAAAATGAAATAGAGACAACTTTAATAAAAACATTTTGATTGTGAAGAAGAGTTTGATTTCTTTGGCAGTGGTGACTTTCCACACTTGGCCCTCACAACTCTCTTCCGCCTGCTTTTAAACAGCATAAATATAAGTTCGTCTGCTCCGCAACAAGTTAGAAAAATGAATCATCTAGAAATAATTCAAGAAAATCAGAGGCTGACGCAACCACAAGCAGGTTGCGAAGCACGCCCACTTCCTCCACAAACTTTTCTAGTGTAATCTGAGTCAGATTGCAGGTCCATTTCTTGGAGATGATCACTGTCGACTTTGCTAGTCAGAATCTCTGGATCTAGGTCACTCTCATTGTCCTATTCCAGGTCAAACAGCGGTAATTCAACGCTTTCTGCACTGCTATCTTCGCAAAAAACATGAAATGGGCCTGGCTGGGGCTCGTCCAACATCGCAATGTTTTCAAAATTCAAAAAAATTCACTCAATCGCCAGAAATTAACAATCAAAATGGCAGACTATTGCAAATTTACTGCGGAGCTAATGCTCGAAGTCTCGCGAGATTACCGTTGCCATGGAAAACATGGCAGCTTCCAGTGTAAGTGTGGTGTCATGCGGGACGTAGTGGGACGTCCACGGGAGAGAAAAGCCATTTTTTGCGAGACGTACTGGGACGTCCGGTGGTAAGAGGGTTAAGATATGACCTGACTATACAACACAGTGCAATGTTATGGAAAACAATTCCAAGGCAGTACAAGAGCGGATGCAGAGACAGCCCAGCAGATCATACAACAGCACAGTGCCAAGCACCAGCGAAGAAAATCTGTCCAAGTGAATGAAAATCACTGTCACCCTGACCTGTCCTCATATACTGGAAGTTTTCTACTCTATGCAGTAAAAGATTTCTTTATACTAGGCAAAATGTTTGCCTTCACGTCCCTATATGAGATTGCAGAAGAATATGATTGGCTCAGCTTAGAGGTCCATGCAAAAGTTATATTACATAAATTATCACTTGGTGTTAATGAATAATCATTTTTACTTTACTGTTTTAACTGATTGGTTAGTACGAGATGGTCCATCCATGGGTTCAGTAAATGTAGGACCCCTTTCTATCTCACCTGTTAAGAAGCTAAAAAAATAAGTTTCCTATCCATCAGTATTCAGATTGATGCTAGGCAAAAATGGGATATGTGCATCACTTATCTGCATTTCCAGACACTCTGAGACCAGTGGCATGGTACTTGGTGCTGTAGGCTGTGATGAGTCTGTAATGATCTCCATCTGCATGCAGCAAGTTTTTGAAGTGTAGCGTTCAGAAGTCTTTGGTACATTTTAGAGTTGATCAGATATTGGTCCAATGATCTTGCCCTTGTGAATAATTGAATCTTGTTTGTGTTTTTTCCAGACTTTATTTGGAAAGGAGGCTGACAGACTGGAGCACTCCAATGACTGTGAAAGAACTTGTATCCTTTGCTTGGATGTGTGTGGCTGTGTAACGGTGCCAGCTAAGATGTTTACATGCTATTGGAAATTTAGTCTGATCCTACTGTAATCAGGTGATTCATTGATTAAGCCCTACCCATCTAGTGGCAGCCTGTGCTGTGAAGCCAAGTGGGGCCAAGCCTACTAGTTTTTTGACTCACATGCGAAGCAAAAGTGAGTCTATGTACTCACCCGTTTCGTCCGTCCGGGCGTCCGAAAACTTTAACGTTGGATTTTTCTCGGAGACTATTAAGTCTATCAATACCAAATGTGGCATGATGGTGTATGATGACAAGGCCTCAAAAAACATACATAGGGACTTGTCCTTGCTTCAAGGTCAAGGTCGCAGGGGCCATAAATGTTGTCTAAAAAACAGTCATTTTTCATATTTTCTCTATTTTCTCTGAAGTTTTTGAGATTGGATACCTGACCTATATATGGTATATAGGGCAAAGTAATCCCTATCTTTTGATACCAGTTTGGTTGACCTTGCTTCAAGGTCAAGGTCACAGGAGCTCTTCAAAGTTGGATTGTATACATATTTTGAAGTGATCTTGACCCTGAACTATGGAAGATAACTGTTTCAAACTTAATAATTATGTGGGACACATGTTATACTTTCATCATGAGACACATTTGGTCACATATCATCAAGGTCACGATCACTTTGACCCTTATGAAATGTGACCAAAATGGGGTAGTGAACCACTAAAAGTGACCATATCTCATGGTAGAAAGTGCCAATAAGCACCATTGTGCTTCCTATGTCTTGAATTAACAGCTTTGTGTTGCATGACCTTGGATGACCTTGACCTTGGGTCAAGGTCACATGTATTTTGGTAGGAAAAATGTGTAAAGCATTTCTTAATTTAGTGTATGATGTCATTGCTAGGTGTAGTTGATTGGCCTTGACCTTGAAGGTCACCTGAAGGTCAAGGTCATGTAAAGGTCAAGGTCAAGCATGTGAGTCGTATGAGCCTTGCCCTTCTTGTTTAAATTTTAATTATCCCAAAATTCTGCATTATTACTTCTATTAAAAATGATGACATGGATTTTGTCCTTGCTCCCTTGCGCGTACTTCTGGAATAGGTTTTGCTGTATTTTGCTGGATGGTTAGGAGGATGGTTAGAAGGATGGTTAGAAGGGCATGTGCAAAAAAAACAGACGGGTGACTTGTCCTTGAATTTTGGGATGTTTGTAAGCAGCTTTGATGGCTTAAAGAGTCTCATAATGACACCAGGGTAAGGGTTAACATCTGAGATGTGTATTATGTTTCTAAATTTATCTTAGGCTGATGAAGGAGCTCTGGGCAGCCCTGATGTGTTATTCATGGGAGGGGTGGTGGTTGGGGTGGGGTGGGGGCAGGGGGGTAGGGGTGGGGAAGGGGAGTGCACACGTGTGTGTTGGTGTGTGTCTGCAAATGCACGAGGCTTCATTAATATGGTGGAGTTATTTATTTTTAATACAAAACTCCTTGACTTCTTAATAGATTACATCATTGAAAGTGACACAATTGTGAACAGATATATTTCATATCCTAAGGAGTATGTAGGTAAGTTTATCTTCTTATTCTTGTTGACTCACATGCGAAGCAAAAGTGAGTCTATGTACTCAGCCGTGTCGTCCGTCCGTCCGTCCGTGCGTAAAAAACTTAAACGTTGGATTTTTCTCGGACACTATGAAGTATATCAACACCCAATTTGGCATGATGGTGTATGATGACAAGGCCTCAAAAAACATACATAGTGACTTGACCTTGCTTCAAGGTCAAGGTCACAGGAGCCATAAATGTGGTCTCAAAAACAGTCATTTTTCACATTTTCCCATTTTTCTCCCACTTTATTGAGAATGGCGACCTTAGCTACAAGTGGTATATAGGGCAAAGTAAGCCCTATCTTTTGATACCAGTTTGGTTGACCTTGCTTCAAGGTCAAGGTCACAGGAGCTCTTCAAAGTTGGATTGTATACATATTTTGAAGTGACCTTGACCCTGAACTATGGAAGATAACTGTTTCAAATTTAATAATTATGTGGGGCACATGTTATACTTTCATCATGAGACACATTTGGTTACATATCATCAAGGTCAAGGTCACTTTGACCCTTATGAAATGTGACCAAAATGGGGTAGTGAACCACTAAAAGTGACCATATCTCATGGTAGAAAGTGCCAATAAGCACCATTGTGCTTCCTATGTCTTGAATTAACAGCTTTGTGTTGCATGACCTTGGATGACCTTGACCTTGGGTCAAGGCCACATGTATTTTGGTAGGAAAAATGTGTAAAGCATTTCTTAATTTAGTGTATGATGTCATTGCTAGGTGTAGTTGATTGGCCTTGACCTTGAAGGTCACCTGAAGGTCAAGGTCATGTAAAGGTCAAGGTCAAGCATGTGAGTCGTATGGGCTTTGCCCTTCTTGTTTTGAGTAGTTGTTTTGTCGCTTAGTTATACTGATGTGATTGCAGCTTCTCAAAAAAGAAAGGAAATTTGGATTATCTTTAGCCATTTGTATTTGCTTAGATTTTTTCAAACAAACATTTTTATGTGAAATTGAAAGTCATAGATTTGTTAGGCTTTAGTACTGTACTTAGAATGAAATCAAGGGTGTTGGTTGGGTATGAGTAATATCAAGTAAAATGTACATAATTTGTAGAATGTGGAATGATCTAGACTAAAATGGTCAAGAGTACAGAGGTGCTGAGTATTGGTGTGACATATATATTTCAAAATAAACTTTCTGATACAGTAATGATACACTCTTCATTTCCCATAAATATGATGCATTAGGTGATGTATAAACTGTACAGAAAAGAAAAACTGAATGTAATCTTTAGTTTAGTTGCATTTGAAGAAGACAGTTTGGAGTCTCATCTTAACTTAACACCACCACTCATTCAGAAAAAGAGCCACAAAAGATAAACTATTCAACACAAAAACTTTATTGCAGCTTCAACATCCAAGTATTAATGATATGTTTGCTCCTAGGTCAAGAAGAAATGAAATAAAACCTTAGAGGTTAGCATTCGTCTTAACTCAACTTTACACAATGTCACACTTTCTCTCGCTGCAGCATTCAATCTTTCGCGCAAAACATGAAAAACATCAAAGTTGAAGAAGATTTATTGAGCATCAAACACATGTGCAGAAGAATCAATCTTTTGTCAACAACATGAAACAAGTTTGGATTGTGTGAGTTGACAGTGTGAGGAGAAAGAGGCTGTTTTGAGGTAGGGTAGTGAAATCGGCATACTCAGCACCTGCGTACTCTTGACCAAATATGGATGCATTTCTTGCAGGAAACTTGAACTGCGCAGCTTTCCAAGGCGGCATTGTGGAAGCCATCTTGAATGGAGCAAACTTCGTAAGTGGCTGGGAAACTTCTTTTTCTTTTGCATCAACCCTCTGTTGCATGGTCTAAAGTTTCCCACAAGATCAAAGAAATTCTCTGATTGAGAGACGTGGATCTTATCTGGCTCTACCTGTGGGTTCGGGGTAAGAATTGACCCATCACATCTCCCTATGCGATTCGTAAGAGGCGAATAACTAGGGACACCGTAACTGGATTACATTTACTCTAAACTGTTCCAGTGATTTTCGTGCTTAATGGCCTTACATAGCCTACAAGGCTGATAGGCCGTAAAACACTATCCATCCATCCATCCATCTACATGGCAGTATCGGGCAAACTGGTCATGTTCTGTTGAGCTGACCGCTTTTGTTGTCAGGAGTGAATGGCAAGTTGTGAAGCACGCCACAGGTTCAGGGGGCAAACTGACAAATAGCTGCACTGCATGTAGGCACAGATGTGGACAGGGGCAGGAATGAGATGGGCAAACTAGCAGGAAGACAGTATGGCACCCAGAATATGTTGGAAGGAAGGAAGGGAAGCATTGAAGTGGGCAGGGTGATGGGAAGAGAGCTGGGCAGGCAGGGTGATGGGAAGAGAGCAAATAAATGAACATGCAGGTAAGGAAGCTCATTGGCAAGGTGGCATGCAAACAGGCAGGCATGCAAATTAGCACTCGGATAGACTGGCATGCATGCTGGCACACATATAGGCTGGCATGCATGCTGGCAAGCAGACTGGCACACAGATAGACTGGCATGCTTGCTGACAAGCAGACTGGCACACAGACAGACTGGCATGCATGCTGGCAAGCAGACTGGCACACAGATAGACTGGCAAGCAGACTGGCACACATATAGGCTGGCAAGCAGACTGGCACACATATAGGCTGCCATGCATACTGGCAAGCAGACTGGCACACAGACAGACTGGCATGCATGCTGGCAAGCAGACTGGCACACAGATAGACTGGCATGCATGCTGGCACACATATACTGAAAAGAAGAGTAGAAGACAAGCAACCGACTGTTTCTTTCATGAGCAAGTCTGGCCCTGAAGAGGGCCGTTTGGGGGTTGTACTGCCGCCGATGCGGGTAATCACCGCTACAGGATGGAGAGGCAGCGGGTTGGCAGGGGCGTGCAGCGATGCTCTGTATTTCTTTACGGCAAGCTTTCGAAGCTGAGGCTTCTTCATCAGGCCAAAGTAACAAGGTATAGGCTGGCATGCATGCTGGCACACATATAGGCTGGCATGCATGCTGGCAAGCAGACTGGCACACAGATAGACTGGTATGCATGCTGGCACACATATAGGCTGGCATGCATGCTGGCAAGCAGAACTGCACACAGATAGACTGGTATGCATGCTGGCACACATATAGGCTGGCATGCATGCTTGCAAGCAGACTGGCACACAGATAGACTGGCATGCATGCTGGCACACATATAGGCTGGCATGCATGCTGGCAAGCAGACTGGCACACAGATAGACTGGCATGCATGCTGGCACACATATAGGCTGGCATGTATGCTGGCAAGCAGACTGGCACACAGATAGACTGGCATGCATGCTGGCACACATATAGGCTGGCATGCATGCTGGCAAGCAGACTGGCACACAGATAGACTGGCATGCATGCTGGCAAGCAGACTGGCACACAGACAGACTGGCATGCATGCTGGCAAGCAGACTGGCACACAGACAGACTGGCATGCATGCTGGCAAGCAGACTGGCACACAGATAGACTGGCAAGCAGACTGGCACACATATAGGCTGGCAAGCAGACTGGCACACATATAGGCTGCCATGCATACTGGCAAGCAGACTGGCACACAGACAGACTGGCATGCATGCTGGCAAGCAGACTGGCACACATATAGGCAAAAAGACTTGTGCACTAGCATACAGCCAGGAAAGCAGCCATACAGGCAGGCAGATGCATATGCACAAATAGGCAAGCAGGTAGATTGTGCACACACTCACATGCACACACACACACACACACACATGCACAACATGTAGTATTGCAGGTAAACATGCATGTGCACAAACCACATGCCAAAACAGACATGGAGGTTACAGTGACACACAGAGACACAAAGGATACACAAGCACATGTGCACAAGCAAGTATGTGCAGGCACACACAGAAACACACACACACACACACACACACACACACACAGGCTTCAGGGCAGAGGTACACAGAATGCACACACTTGGACTTTCACTCAAAGTATACTGAAAACAGGAGAGATGGAGAGCCAGATATGCCTGAGGGAATTCTACTCATCTGCAACAGATACAAACTTTTACACCCACACCCACAAGTGCACATGGGTGGGGAGGGACTGGGTGGTGTGCTGTATGTCAAGGATGCCAGGGCATCAGAACACATCTACAGGTCTACTGCAGACAGCAGTCTTGGAGGCCATTCCAGGTCTGGATTTGGGAGTCTGGGGGCAGTAGCAGCTGTTCCATTGTCTGGGCTTTGTTTGTTTTCCACAGAGAACAGAGCACTCACTAATGGCTCCCAGATTGGCGCTGTGGTGGGGAATTTGGATACCCGGGGGCCTCTGGCGGGGAATTCAGATACTTCAAGTTCCTGTTGGAGAATTTCAGATGCTCTGGTTTTCTGTGAATGGCTGGGATCATTAAGCCTGCCCTCCTCCAAAGAATGCTGTGCATTAGTTGCTGGAGGTGCTGCCTCGTGGAATTTCTAACGTTTCCTGACATAGACTTAGGGTCTTGCTGTCTTGTGGCTGGTTTTGGGGAGAAGTGTGAGTTTTTTCCTGCTGTGCTGAAAGCCTGTTCAAATCCCACCCACAAAGGAAAATGCTCATAGTCCCAGAGAGAGAAAAAAATCAAGTTTTACTGAGGAAGTTGTGTGTTAGGGAGCTTTCATTTTTCAAGGCCTGCCACTGGTGGCATGCTGTGTATGCGTAGATTGAAGGCTGTTGCAGCTGCTGTGAGGCTGTGGTATCAGGGATTTAGAGTGGGGGCTGTGCTGTTTAGAATGTCCAAATATGTAGGCATGCCACAAGTTTGTTCAATCATCCTTGACCTGTTGTGAAGTGAAGGTCACCTCGGTACTATGTTTGATGAGTTTGCATTATTCAGCAATTTTTCTTTTTCACAGAGGTGAAGTTGGGGTGTTTTGTCCAGAAAATATGCTGTATGAAGTTTTCATTTATTTAAAAAAAGGGAAAAAGAAAATGTTTTTGAAGTGTTTATCAGGTGGGGAAATACAATTGAATGAATTTAGCAGTTGCCTTTTATTACTAAAGATTGAAACTCAGTTTTTCAACATGTTCTATGCATCAGTTGGTTGATCCTCCTGTGCTTTTAAAAATGTTTTACTTTTTTGTAATTTTAAAGTAGTTGATGGATATTAATAGGTGTGTAATGTCAGGGCTTGCATGAATTCTAGTTGTTTCTTCTGTACTCACCATTTAATATACATATGATAAAACGTCATTTTAACATTGCCTTCATGAAGTTTTGAATATATTTTGTTTATCATGTTTTTATCTTGATATGATAAACTTTGTTCACATTTTCACTTTTCTGCTAAGTGGTTTGTGACCTTTTGCAGGCATATGTTTATTTAGGAATCTCAAAAGCAGAATGATGAAACACACACACACACACATACACGCATACCCACACACAATCTCTCAAAAACACATACACACTCTCAAACACACACACACACACACACACACACATACACGCATACCCACACACAATCTCTCAAAAACACATACACACTCTCAAACACGCACACACACACACACACTCTCTCACAAAAACACATACACACACTCTCAAAAACACATACACACACATATACACACACTCGCACATACACACACAAACAGGCACACGCACACACACACATATACACACCCGCAAACATAAACTCACATGCCCATGCACACACTCACACACACACATGTATCCCCCCCCCCCACACCCACACAAATGTATATCCACGCATGCACACACACACACACACACACAAATGTATACACACGCACACAATTTGGAATGTCTACACAGTTGAGGTATTTAATCAAAAGATTTTGCTCTCATTCAGTACCAATGTACCAGCAGTGGCCTGATTGCCTGCCTGCTCTGTGAATCCTTGATCCTTTCATCTCCACTTGTTGCATTTCCAGCCTGCCAAAGTGAGCATCCACTGGCACAAGGGAACAACGTACGCCATCAAGTTTGACGAGTCGGTCATCGCACGGGACAAGGTGGTGGATGGTCGATAGGTTTCAGCCTCTGCAGGATGATGATGATGATGATGATGATGATGATGATGATGATGATGATGATGATGATGATGTAACATTGATGATAGAGAGAAGAAGGAAGAGGAGGTGACAGAAGAGGAGCAGCAGCAAAAGCTTGAATATGAACGCAGATGGAGACCGATAATCTTTGATGCTTCTGTCTATCTCATGGACAGCAGTATGGAGTGACTGTGTGACAGTGTGCCTGGAAGAGGGTCGTGCTCATTGAGGTGTGGACTGGTCTTCATAGCACAAGATTGAGTGGTCAAGTTATGGAAGAAGACTCTTTAGGGCTTTGGACAGACACAAGGTGGTTGCAGGTTTGGTCTGTGCCCGAGTTTCCAAACTTGTCTGTCTCCTGCAGCATTTCAGCTCTGGTTTAGGCCAAAATAATGCAGTTGTGAGTACAGTAACCCCACTGATCCTATTTATTTCTGCAGACCATTTTTTTTTCAATCATTGAAAAAAAGGTAAAAAATGAACTGCATACTGTCCTATCTTTCCTGCCCTACAAGCAGACTCTGGGAATCCACTTTTTTCTTCTTTATTTCCCCCTAGAAACTCACATCCTCTGTATGGCTCTGTAGTAAAATTTTTCCTGGATAATAATAGTTGGACTGAATGTTTATATTGGTCAACAGGTATAGTTTGTTTGTTGAAGACATAGACTATGGTTATTTTGTCAGCAAAAATTAGGTGGTAATTTAATTTGTAACGGGTGAAGTCAGCTCTTAATAACTTTTTCAGGAGTGTTTTGGATTCTTATAATTAGACATGCTGTTGTTGTTTCATCTGAACTGGATATTAGATTTTCGATTGTCATGATGAGAAATGCAATTGTACGAAGAAGCAAAGAGCGAATAGGGTTTACAGATCATCTTAAATATTGTTCGTTGTTATAGAGTTAGTTTGTATTATTTATTTAGTTTTTCTCATTTTCCCTTCTTCTGATGTCAGAAACACTGTTGAAAAATGCCATACTGTTTACTTTGTAATGTCTTTCAGTTTTCCATGTATATTAAAGTCAATAGTTTACCAGGCTTTGACGGCTTGACTGCTTTATGGAAAGTGTGATTCAAGAACCCCAAGATTGCTCAGATTAAACTTGTTTTTGCATCCCTTTTCCACATATGAGATATTGGTGATTAGAGTCATTATTTGTGTAGGTAGAAGAAAACCACCAGAAAGCTTGGAACATATTTCTGTAGCCTGTTGCACTGAGATCCCGGATGCTTTCAGATGTGAATATGCATGTTCCTGGCTCATTTGAATATTTTCTGCCACAGTAATATGTATATACCTGGCTCATTTAAATATCCATTATGCCATGTGGTAAGTTCCTGATTACTGATGTGTGCTTGGGAGTCTTATGTGTTGATGGTGTGCCTGCGGATCTTGTGTATCTATTTATCTGTCTGTGCTTACCATGTAGTGTCATTTGAAAAGTTCATCAGTGAATTTTTTGAACCAATGGTTTAACACGATGCCTCATCAGGTTTCTTTGGTATATTCATTTTTTTCATGTACAGTGCATTCATCAAGTCAATAAATACAATTATCAGTTCTCTCTCTAGAAAATTGTTTCTTGCAAATGCTTGGATTTAAATGTTTGCATACATGAGAACTTATCTGGTGCACCATTTGCAACATCTTGTCTTGTATGAGTGAACGCAAGGCAAATGCAGTTCCTATGTACTCGTGGATGTCCCACCCGGACAGCAAGGACCTGACCCCAGGTGGGTTTCTCAGGACTAGGACAAGCTAGCCAAGTTAGTATGAGGCAATCCAACTAATGCAAGTATCGTTTGCAAAGGTGTAAAAATTATTCACTCACTCACTCATGGCAAGTAAGCATTTCCTTGGGATAGATAAAACTGCAGACACTTGTCTGACGGGCAAGTATATAAAGCACTTACTCAGTTTTAGCAAGAATCCTTATGTCCTGCCAACTGTCCCAATGAATAGTTGTGAGATCTGGCCCATCTGCAATTGTTTTTCCAGGGACTTGGCTTGGGCGAGCAGATGAACGGTTGAACACCTTTCAAAACTAAATGCACCTCAGTTGACTGCCTTTGACAACATTGCTAGCGTTTTCTAGTCCTGAGCAATCCGCCTCAGCTCTCTAGTTGTTGGCTCCAAGGAAAATTGTACAAGGACTCTCAAATCTTAAACAACAACCAGGTTGAAGATTATGCCAAGAGAACAGCTTGTCATTAGGATTGAAAAATGACTGTGGCTGTATGGACCGTCTCTGCATAGAGGAGCAGCAAGTAACACGTCATCTGCTGTTTTCTCTCATTTCCACAAGTTTGAGTTTGTTGTCCATTGGTTGTAAATGAAAGACATTCATAGCAGGCTTATAGCAGATTAATGTGAGCAGTTAGAGCATAACGTCTAACACTAGCCAATTAATGCAGTAACTTGCACAGCACATGGTAGCTATTATGTTAATTAATGTTACTGGTGCTTGTGCATAGTCTAGGCCATTCTGTTAACCCAGAGTCAGTAGCGACTGGCGCAGTTCACAATGAATGCATAATAGACCCTTCGCATTACAGCATTATGCCAAAAAATGAACAAGAAGGGCAAAGCCCATACGACTCACATGCTTGACCTTGACCTTTATATGACCTTGACCTTCAGGTGACCTTCAAGGTCAAGGTCAAACAACTAAACCTACCAATGACATCATACACAAAGAAATGCTTTACACATTTTTCCTACCAAAATACATGTGACCTTGACCCAAGGTCAAGGTCATCCAAGGTCATGCAACACAAAGCTGTTAATTCAAGACATAGGAAGCACAATGGTGCTTATTGGCACTTTCTACCATGAGATATAGTCACTTTTAGTGGTTCACTACCCCATTTTGGTCACATTTCATAAGGGTCAAAGTGACCTTGACCTTGATGATATGTGAACAAATGTGTCTCATGATGAAAGTATAACATGTGCCCCACATAATTATGAAGTTTGAAACAGTTATCTTCCATAGTTCAGGGTCAAGGTCACTTCAAAATATGTATACAATCCAACTTTGAAGAGCTCCTGTGACCTTGACCTTGAAGCAAGGTCAACCAAACTGGTATCAAAAGATAGGGCTTGCTTTGACCTATATACCACTTGTAGCTAAGGTCGCCATTCTCAATAACGTGGGAGAAAATTGTGAAAATGTGAAAAAGGACTGTTTTTGAGACCACATTTATGGCTCCTGTGACCTTGACCTTGAAGCAAGGTCAAGTCACTGTATGTTTTTTGAGGCCTTGTCATCATACACCATCATGCCACATTTGGTGTTGATAGACTTAATAGTCTCCGAGAAAAATCCAACGTTTAAGTTTTTTACGCCCGGACGGACGCCCGGACGGACGGACGGACGACACGGCTCAGTACATAGACTCACTTTTGCTTCGCATGTGAGTCAAAAATGGCTTATTCTGGATACTATTTCCCCCAATTTTTACAGAAATCATTCAGATGTCAAAACTTGTTTACATTTCAACACAGGCATGTTATTTTATCGAATAAACACTTGTTTATTGCCTCAACAAGCATAATTTATGAGTTTTACGCGAAATAGTCTTTGAACTACTTTAACAGCATATGTCGGGGACCAGAGTGCTAATCCACAAGCCTCTCGTGTGACCTTATGCATATTCCGGACAGATTAGTTCCATCACGTGATGTGAACTGTGCTAGAGACTCTTTCATCACCAGGCGAAGTCTCTAGTGGACTAGAATGGGTCAAGGCTTCTGTACAACAAAACAAACAAAACTTCATTATATTCCCCTCCCCCGCCCTTTTTATTCCCGATCATTCTATTTCAGTCCTGTAGCATACAGAGGATACTACTTATAGCAACATTGATGTGGACACTTTGCATCAACAAACATGATACAAGATCAAACGCGACATTAAATCATAAGGTATTGCAATAAAATACATTTCACAAGGGAAAAAGTATAGGTCAAAAAAGGCATGGAACTTACCAAAAGTCCATGTTCACCATTAGTAAAAACGAATATTGTATAAACTTGTTTCATAAATGAATGCATTGGAAAATATGGTAATTGTTATGAACAGTTGGAGAACGAATGTGCAGCATGAGCAGGCACAACTTTTTTTTTCTTTTTGCATTGTATGAAAATGCATAACATGGAGAGTATTCATTTTGCAAATTTTCAGATAGCTATTCTTCAGATATGATCATTTACAAAATTTGCTTTCCTCTTCCAAAAGTCTCCTACTCAAGAAAAGTTTATTTCTTGAACAAAAATGTCGAAATGAATACCTGAGACCATAATAAATGCATTTTCGTACTTCATGAACTCAACATGAAATGTTGCAAACATTCATAACAAACCATTGGCCTTACTGTTTCAGACACACATCATAAGTAACAAGAGAAGCTAACAGTTCAATGCTGCGGGTTTAGGTGCTTCAGTGCCTACAAAACTTTCCAGCACCATCATTTTCCACAGGTCTCATCACATTCTCCTTATCCATGTCGGGCCCTCAACCCAGCAAGTATCACCGTGCCTACATTTTCTATTGTTTTTGTGACCATTCATCTGAAGAACTCAGCTTTCCTGAACAATGTTCAGCACTATAAGTCCAAGAAACATTAACACCACAAGGCATCTCAGCTAGATGCCCAACGTGCATCCGCATTAACTGCCATTCTGTAAGATTAAATTGTCTTGAACTTCATTACTATTTAACTTCACGTCCACATCTCGAGGTCCAGAAAACCAGGTCTTCAAATGTCTACAACTGCTTGTATCAAAAGAACACACACGCTAGTCCCATTGAGTACAGTCTTTGAATGTCGACAACTTTTGGTATCAAAAGATATTATATGCCATACACACGAAGATACACACACACATACACACACAAAGGTCACACACATGTGCAGAAAAACTTTCTCCGACACACACGTACACACACACGTACACACACACATACATACACACACATTCAATGTCTGGATAAGCACACATATTGTAGGGACTCCAGTTAGCATTTTGAGCCCAAATGAGCGTTAATACCAAGATGCAGGCCCATGTGCGGTACACTACCAGACACCACACACCACTCATTCTCTCCCATCGCCACAAGCAGTCAAAACATGATGTGTAGACCTTCATCCTTGGAGCACTTACTCTCTCTGTTGACCACAGCCAGTTGAAATATTTCATGAAGGCCCACAAGATATTTCATGAAGGCCCACAAGATATTTCATGAAGGCCTACAAGATATTTCATGAAGGCCCACAAGATATTTCATGAAGGCCCACAAGATATTTCATGAAGGCCCACAACATATTTCATGAAGGCCTACAAGATATTTCATGAAGGCCCACAAGATATTTCATGAAGGCCCACAAGATATTTCATGAAGGCCCACAAGATATTTCATGAAGGCCCACAACATATTTCATGAAGGCCCACAACATATTTCATGAAGGCCCACAACATAAGTAAGGAAACATTGGAAACCACAAGATGCTCACACTCTCCTGCCACCATGGCCACTTGAAATTCCAATTCATACCAAGCACCATAGCCATCGTCTGTAAGACGGTGCCCTCCATTCAAATTTTCACTGCAGATGCTTGCACAGAAACTGGGAAGTAGCTGCCTTTTCAAGAACAGAGACCATAAATTTACAAACAGATTTCACACAAGCTGATTGTGTGTGGAATGCTGACGACGGGTACAAAATTTTTGAACAGGCAATGTTTTAGAAACTGATACTGGCACATAGATGTAATTCACTTAGCTTACTAAAGAAACGCAGCTCTTACATAGGAAGAGTTTTCGGACAAGCAGACGATGTCTGAGAAACTACTATATGTACACAAATTTATCCAGCAAGAGATCTTGTTCAATTTTCTCACTATAGGAACACGGCTTTTGCATGGAATGCATAGGCAGACGAGGAACTATTATCGACACACACATTATCCAGAAAGAAGTTGTTCAATTTGTTCATAGCAGGAGCGCAGCTCTTGCACAGATAAAAACAATGTTTAGTGGATGCTGTATAAGGAACACACCACAGGCCTAAAACTCTTGCATAGAATGAGACTTTAAAACTTGCCTCAGACACCAAGTTCAAACCACAGTTTCATAGCCATGGTTGAACCTGCTGCTTCAGTCTATCAGTCCCTGGCTGAGCTACTGGAGCAGGCCCCAAAAGCCCAGCAGCCAGGGGTTCCAGATTGCCAGGCATCAAGAAGCTCTGGCTATATGTAGCTCTAGGGCTTATACCCATACTTGACTTTGACTGAAAGGGGACTGGCTAATGCAAATCCAGGCAAGCCTATTTATCTTGGGAAGGCAGCTATGGTGATGATAAACAAACAACATCCAGATGGCTGGGGTGTTTGGAGAGGACACTGAACAAATTACAACCGCATTCAAACACACTACCACTTACTTTCCTCAGTAGCATTTGTCATACACGTCCACTCTCTCCATTGCTGCCAGAGTGAGAAGGCACAAGCAAGCGGAATTCTACAATAAAATGGGCTGATTATGTCAGGCACTTTAAAAATGACTAAAAACTGTGTCCCAGGCTGGCAGATTCACCAAGTTGTATTATTCGTGGGCCGACGTGAAAATGGCATGAAAAATAAAACTCCGACAGTAAAAATTAAGGCAGGAATGTTCTCTGTCAAGGGGATTTACAAACACATGATGACACATCAGAGGCATTCTCATTTCGTTCAATGTTTTCCCTTCTTTTTCTTCTTTGTCGGTAAAAATGACAGGGGGCACACTTTTCTGCAGTGTCTATGTATCAATAGGTCAAATGTGATAAAAATAGACCATCTTTGAACTTGAGCAAAACCACTGGACTCCAGAATTATTTCATGCCAATGAATCAGGATGGTTTGCCCGCTCCCGAACAACCAAGACTCTGTGGAGACTAGGGTGGCTCCCTCATCTACAGATGCCGCTGGCAGAATGGCGCTTCCAGATTCCAGGCAGCAGCAGCAGCAGTGGCTGGAAGACATGGACTTACAGAAACTTGTGCAGCAGCGATGCCACCTCTTTTGTCTTCCTCCACAGCAGCAGTCACTACCAGCCCCAGCACACTCCTGTGGAAGCTATGCTTATTGCATGGCACATCCATGTTCCATCATCTGCCACTAGATACCCGACGCATGCCACAGAAACACAGCTCCGTGTCCCAACATCCACCAGTAGACATCCAACTCTTGCCCCTGACACACAGAGCTCCGAGTTACAACATCCACTTCTTGCTACAGACTGACAGAGCTCCACGTTCCAACATCTGCCAGTAGACACCCACCTCTTGCTACTGACACACAGAGCTCCGCATTCCATCATACACCGGCAGGTACCCAACTCAAACCACAGACACACCGAGCTGAAAGGCCCTAGAAACGAGGTGAGACGCCTCCTCTGACTGAAGTCCAACTTTGCTCACGTCATCCAATGCATTTCTAAGCTTGTTCCCGATGTTTCCACTTCAATGTACACACAGAGATGTATCCAAAGTACCTGGTGAGTGCACCCGATGACATTTCCCCAGACTCCCATAAGGGGGAGGAGGCCAAAGGCAGGAGAAACCAAAGGATGCATTTCTCCTTTCCCGACACTGAAGTCCAAGCCTGGGCGATGAGCAGCTGGTGCCCTGAATCACCGAATGCTGGAGCGCAGAAGCATGCTTTCCTTGAAGAGACTCTTGCGCGCCGGCTTCTTTGATTTGTCCAACTCGAAGCACTTCCACATGCGCAGAGTCTCATCTGCCGCAGCAGAGAACACGGTGGTTTCGTCTGGGGACATGGTCATGTGTAGCACACGGCCCGTGTGTCCTGTATGACAGAGTTAGAAGATGTTAGAATATGACACTTGAGGAGTAATTCCCACACCTCCATTCTTCAACCCTTGCTGCCATCATACCACCCCTTGCCACTCGGTGCAGGGCAGGTCAACACTGGTCAGTTTTAAATGGGGTTATAAATATTAAGAACATTGTTGTGATCATGGAGCTACTTTGGATGTGGTAAATCAGTTCATTTGACCAGCTGCCAATAAAAAGCTCAGAAAAACACAATGTTGTGCTTTAAGCATATGGACGTAGGTTCCAAAATCTACCATGATTTCAATATTAAGAGCAAGTCCATACCTGTGAGGTCAGTGACCTTGGTAAGTTCGGGGTATTTCCAGATGGACAGCTGGAAGTTGGGTAAGCCATGTCCAGAAACCAGCTCTCGGTATTCCTTGGACCACAGAATGGCAGACACCTGCAGCAGACATGGAACCATGTACTTGCATCAGCACCACCAACTCTCGGGTCTTGGAGTCTCAGAGCAAAATAAGGAGGAGGAGAAGGATAAGGAGGAGGAGGAGGAGGTGGGGCAGAGGAGGGGGGCGGAGTGTGCACGTGATTTTGTTTTGATTGTGATTACTTTTAGCATGAGTGGCTGAGGAATGTTCAAGAGTGAGAGGATGATCGGATTGATTGTATATTTGTCGAGTGAAAGTGGTGTGCGACACTCGAGTGAATGAACCCCAGGGCGAAGGGTGAGTGGTGATTTTATCCGTTATCATTCTATATTGTAAATACTGCGTATGTATGATGATTGATAGTGAAGGAACGTATGAGTTAGTTTGTGTTGTTTTCAGGGTTCTTCGGCACCCTGATAACGAGTCCCAGAAACCCGAACTGAGGCTCGGAGCTCTACTGGCGGGGGCAGGTGTGGAGACTGTCGGCGGGGGCCGCTTGGGCACTTGCAGACCGATTGTCGGCGGGGGCCGCGGCGGTAGTGGCTTGTGCCTTGGTGTTGACGAAGCTGTTGAGTGTGTACCAGCTGCAGTGGTGTTAATACACTCCATTTATACATATATACTGGTGTTTGTGTCCTTTTTCTTTTGTTTTCATTGTGCGGGCTAGGCTGACCCTAGGCCCAGTTAGCTCGGTCCGTAAGGAGGAGGAGAAGGAGGAGAAGGAGGAAGAGGAGGAGGTGGAGGAGGAGGAGGAGGTAGGAGGAGGAGGAGGTGGGAGGAGGAGGTGGGGCAGAGGAGGGGGGTGGAGGAAGAGGAGGAAGGGGAAGAGGGGGGGGGGAGGAGGGGGAGTGAGGGAGGAGGAGCATGAGGAGGAGTGAGAGAGGGCAGAGGAGGGGAAAGAGCATGAAGAGGAGGAGTGAGGGAGGGGAAGGAGCATGAAGAGGAGGAGTGAGGGAGGGGAAGGAGCATGAAGAGGAGGAGTGAGGGAGGGGAAGGAGCATGAAGAGGAGGAGTGAGGGAGGGCAGAGGAGGGGAAGGAGCATGAAGAGGAGGAGTGAGGGAGGGGAAGGAGCATGAGGAGGAGGAGTGAGGGAGGGGAAGGAGCATGAGGAGGAGGAGTGAGGGAGGGGAAGGAGCATGAGGAGGAGGAGTGAGGGAGGGCAGAGGAGGGGAAGGAGCATGAAGAGGAGGAGTGAGGGAGGGGAAGGAGCATGAGGAGGAGGAGTGAGGGAGGGGAAAGAGCATGAAGAGGAGGAGTGAGGGAGGGGAAGGAGCATGGAGGCAGAGTGAGGGAGGGCAGAGGAGGGGAAGGAGCATGAAGAGGAGGAGTGAGGGAGGGGAAAGAGCATGAAGAGGAGGAGTGAGGGAGGGGAAGGAGCATGAAGAGGAGGAGTGAGGGAGGGGAAGGAGCATGAAGAGGAGGAGTGAGGGAGGGGAAAGAGCATGAAGAGGAGGAGTGAGGGAGGGGAAGGAGCATGAAGAGGAGGAGTGAGGGAGGGGAAGGAGCATGAGGAGGAGGAGTGAGGGAGGGCAGAGGGAGGAGCATGAAGAGGGGGAGTGAGGGAGGGGAAGGAGCATGAGGAGGAGGAGTGAGGGAGAGGAAGGAGCATGAGAGGAGGAGTGAGGAGGGCAGAGGAGGGAGGAGAAAGAGGAGGAGTGAGAGGAGGGGATGGAGCATGAAGAGGAGGAGTGAGGGAGGGGAAGGAGCATGAGAGAGGAGTGAGGGAGGGAAGGGCATGAAGAGGAGGAGTGAGGGAGGGAGAGCATGAAGAGGAGGAGTGAGGGAGGAGAGAGGAGGATGAGGAGGGGAAGGAGCATGAAGAGGAGGAGTGAGGGAGGGGAAGGAGCATGAAGAGGAGGAGTGAGGGAGGGAAGGAGCATGAAGAGGAGGAGTGAGGGATGGGAAGGAGCATGAAGAGGAGGAGTGAGGGAGGGGAAGGAGCATGAAGAGGAGGAGTGAGGAGGGGAAGGAGCATGAAGAGGAGGAGTGAGGGAGGGGAAGGAGCATGAAGAGGAGGAGTGAGGGAGGGGAAGGAGCATGAAGAGGAGGAGTGAGGGAGGGGAAGAGCATGAAGGAGTGAAGGAGGGAGGCATGAGAGAGGAGTGAGGGAGGGCAGAGGAGGGGAAGGAGCATGAAGAGGAGGAGTGAGGGAGGGGAAGGAGCATGAAGAGGAGGAGTGAGGGATGGGAAGGAGCATGAAGAGGAGGAGTGAGGGAGGGGAAGGAGCATGAAGAGGAGGAGTGAGGGATGGGAAGGAGCATGAAGAGGAGGAGGGAGGGAGGGGAAGGAGCATGAAGAGGAGGAGGGAGGGAGGGGAAGGAGCATGAGGAGGGGGAGTGAGAGAGGGGAAGGAGCATGAGGAGGGGGAGTGAGGGAGGGGAAGGAGCATGAACAGGGGGAGTGAGGGAGGGGAAGGAGAATGAGGAGGAGGAGTGAGGGAGAGGAAGGAGCATGAGAAGGAGGGGGAGTGAGGGAGGGTAGAGGAGGGGAAGGAGCATGAGGAGGACGAGGTGAGGAAGAGGGAGGAGGAGAAGGAGGAGCACAAGGAGAAGGAAGAGCACAAGGAGGATGAGGAGGAGCACAAGGAGGAGGAGCAGAAAGTGAAGGAGGAAAGAGTAGAAGGAGAGGAAGAGGGAGGAGGAGGAAGAGGGGGGAGGAGGAGGAGGAGGAGGAGGAGGAGGAGGAGGAGGAGGAGGAGGAGGAGGAGGAGGAGGAGGAGGAGGAGGAGGAGGAGGAGGAGGAGGAGGAGGAGGAGGAGGAGGAGGAGGAGCGAGATGAACAGGAGGAGGTGAAGCAGGAGATCATCATCATCATCTTTCTCATCCCCCACTTGCCTGGGACTGGGTGTCCACACACCGTTCACGAGAGCCATTGCAGCAGTTCCACAGACGGATGTGGCGGTCATTGGAGCCTCCTCCACTGGCAAGCAGGTTGTTGTTCCATGGACACCAGGCCAAGCCCTACCGGCAGGAATGGAGGTCAAGGTCAACAGTTAAAGGTCAAAGGTTTGGTTTTACATAGCAACATGCCACCCACTTACAACTGATACTCTGTACACGGGAAAGGAAAGAAAAGTATCGACTGATGCTTGACTGCAAACAGCTGGTGAGCCCTGACATTTAACAAATGTTTTGGAAAAAGAAAAAACAAAGTGTGGCTAAGGTAACCATGGCAACAACAAAAAAGTGTTGGCAGGTTGGCCTAAACTTCTTTTTACAAATACTGTGTTTGTTTGTTGTTTTTTCTTTGAAAAGGCCAGATTGAACATTTACCAAACTTTCTTTCACTGGCAACATTTTTAATGGTGGATCCCGAGTGCTCATAGGGCAGGGAAGATGGGACAGCACGCAGTTCATTGTTTACCAGAAATTTTTTCTCTTTTTTTTTGATCATGAAAAAAAAAGAGATTAGGGTTGGCAGCAAACAAAGTGTTCATTGGTTTACCATAACCACTGTTTATTTTCCTTATCTAAAAAAATTTAGTTTATCACTCATCTGCCATGTGCCATGATGTCAGTGATGGCTGAAGACCTCACAGATTTACTTATTTATGTATTCATGAATTAATTTTTAAATTCATTCATTCATTTATCCATTCATTCATTCAATTTATTCATCCATCATTATTTCATTATTCATTCATTCACTTCATTATTTGTTCATTCATATTATTCATTGATCCATATTTCACTTCATGATCTGTTCATTCATTAATCCATCATTCATTTAATTCATTCATTCAACTTTCACTCATTCATTTGATTATGTGTTCATTCATTCATTCATTCATTCATTCATTCATTCATTTTCTTCTTTCACTGACACTCACCTTGACAGCGGACTTGTGTTCCGTGGAGGTGAACAAGGGCTGGGTATGGCCCAAGTTGGAGGACCAGATGTGCAGGCGGTTGTCATTGCTACCTGAGGCCAGGTAATGTCCATCTGGAGACCAGCGCAGACCGCACACTTCCTGCATGTGTCCCTTCGTTTCTCCAATGAGTTTCTTGGCCTCCCGCACGTCGTGGTGGTGGATCTTTCCGTCCCGGGAACCGCTGAAGTGCACCAGGTTTACAGTTGAAGGGTTGGTTACAGATACATCATAAGGAAGTTCACAAAAGTAGTCCTTCGTGTTCAATGTGGAAGTTCACAGTCACAAGTGTAAGGAAATACCCGGAACAATCTGCATTCACGCAGTTGAACACAGAATTTGTGTGTCATCTGAGTCGAGCCTGTTTGACTTGCTTTGGTGGATTACAGACAGATGAGAGAGTAGCGTTTGGAGGACAATAGACTCTGTGGCAAAATCACTTACAACACTTGAACATTTGACCTTGTGTCAGGAAGCTGTGGGCTGTCGGAGAGGACAGATGGTAAAAACTCAGTTTTTCAGAATCAAGCTTGAGAGTCATATGAGCTATGTCCTTTCCAACCTTACTGACTAAATTGATTATTTACCTGTTTCCAAGCTGATTGGTCAACTATTTTTAGATATCCAATAGAAAACTGACAAAGAAGAAGCCCACCACCCCCACCCCAGCAATCCCACATACATCAATCATATTGAGTCAGTAATGGTGTTACTGTGGTGAAAAGTATATATATATCATTTTGCTTAACCTTTAGGATGCCGCCGGCGCATTGATGCGCCACAGCGTACATTCCCCAGACGTCCGCCGGCGCATCAGTGCGCCGAGCGATAGTGACGTACTCTGTTGACTTGCCTAATGCAGCCTTCGAGTCATGCTGTTCTAAAAATATCACAGTCTCCTGCAGTGATCACGTGGCAACGAGATCCACCATTTTGGCGAACGAGAGAACCTGCCGCGAATTTTCTACGAATTTTCCAAAGAAGTTGCGTCTTCGTCGTTTGTGAACGGGACTTTTTTCTTGCCAGTATGGCAACTGACGAAGAAGTTGAAGCGCTTGTGGAGTTATTTTTCGATTCTGACTCTCAGAATATGAATTTCAAAGCTTTACTGACGTTGATGTGATGGGAGATGAAGGGCAAGCAAGTGCTTCGATCGATGTGTTGTGGTCTGTAGATCTAAAGCGGGAGTTTGATTCAGATGAAGATGACTCAGCTGACTTCCCTAGCGTAAGTAATTGTAGGATTTTTTGTTTTGTTTTACCCTAAAACATTTTCAGATGTATCTTCATTACTTGGAGACTCTATTCACTTTTGCATTTTCATCAAAAGCTGTTGTATTCTTGAATAAATAGAGCAGTGTAGGAAAACACAGTGAATTTGTTTGTTTGTTGTTGTTGTCTGTGTTCCATGATTTTTTAGCAGCTGAAAAAACTATTCTATGGCATTTTCATTAATTGCACCTTGTAGGCCATCCATTTTTCTACTCACCCTCCAAAATTCTACTTCAAAGCTTGAATAGGTAATAAATGATGATTTTTTAAAGTAAACGTGGTGTCGAATATGACCACACATAATAACATTTACCGTACCAGGTGGGAGAAGGAAAGGCAGGCAGAGAAAGAGGTGGGAAGACAACATCAAAGAGTGGACATGCTTGACCTTTGCTGACTCACAGCGAGCCACAGAGGATCGATGGAGGAAGATTGTCCGAAAGTCATCAGTGGTGCCTCAACAACCCATCTCAGGGTTAAGAGACTGAACTGAACTGAATAACATTTGTGGTTCTGGGGTAAAACAATGACAAAAATTGGTGGCGCCCTAAAGGTTAAACTTGCTTTTTGACTGCAAATTAGTTCTGCAACTTGCAGAAACTTCCTTTTCAAGTTAGAGAGCCAATTTGGTTAATACAGAATACTCTCTCTCTCTCTTTCAGAGAAATGGGAAAATACACACACACACACACACACACACACACACACACACACACATAACACGGACACAACACACAAGTACACAGATTAATGATCAAACACATCAATGGAGCATATAATCTGCAAACACGACCCCCAGTTGCATGTGGTCAAGAGTACAGAGGTGGTGAGTATTGGTGTGACACAAGTATTTCAAAATAAACTGTCTGAGACAGTAATGATACACTCTTCATTTCACATAAATATGATGCATTAGGTGATGTCTAAACTGTACAGAAAAGAAAAACTGAATGCAATGTTTAGTTTAGTTTTATTTGAAGAAGACAGTTAGGAGTCTCATCTTAACTTGACACCAAAGTGTGACATGAAAATTGGCTGCGGTGTAAAGTTGAGTTAAGACGAATGCTAACCTCTAATTTGACTAACAATTATGGTTTTATTTCATTTCTTCTTGACCTAGGAGCAAAAATATCATTAATACTTGGATTTGAAGCTGCAATAAAGTTTTGTGTTGAATAGTTTATCTTTTGTGGCTCTTTTTCTGAATGAGTGGTGGTGTCAAGTTAAGATGAGACTCCAAACTGTCTTCTTCAAATACAACTAAACTAAAGATTGCATTCAGTTTTTCTTTTCTGTACAGTTTAGACATCACCTAATGCATCATATTTATGTGAAATGAAGAGTGTATCATTACTGTATAGAAAGTTTATTTGAAATATTTGTGTCACACCAATACTCACCACCTCTGTACTCTTGACCATGTCTGTCCTGGATCTCAACATGGGCAATGGGACAAGGACTCATTCTGCCCTGGATCTCAACATGGGCAATGGGACAAGAACTCATTCTGGGCTGGATCTCAACATGGGCAATGGGACAAGGACTCTTTCTGGGCTGGTTCTCAACATGAGCAATGGGACAACAACTCTTTCTGGGCTGGATCTCAACATGGGCAATGGGACAAGAACTCTTTCTGGGCTGGTTCTCAACATAGGCAATGGGACAAGGACTCATTCTGGGCTGGATCTCAACATGGGCAATGGGACAAGAACTCTTTCTGGGCTGGATCTCAACATGGGCAATGGGACAAGGACTCTTTCTGGGCTGGATCTCAACATGGGCAATGGGACAAGAACTCTTTCTGCGCTGGATCGCAACATGGGCAATGGGACAAGAACTCATTCTACCCTGGATCTCAACATGGGCAATGGGACAAGAACTCTTTCTGGGCTGGATCTCAACATGGGCAATGGGACAAGGACTCTTTCTGGGCTGGATCTCAACATGGGCAATGGGACAAGAACTCTTTCTGCGCTGGATCGCAACATGGGCAATGGGACAAGAACTCATTCTACCCTGGATCTCAACATGGGCAATGGGACAAGAACTCTTTCTGGGCTGGATCTCAACATGGGCAATGGGACAAGAACTCTTTCTGGGCTGGATCTCAACATGCAGACATGGGACAAGGGAATTGGGAAAAATACTGAAACTGAAGGCGCGTGGGTCGACGCAGGTCGACGCCTCTCTCATGCGGCAACTGAATTCACTTGATCGAATGACTTTCTGGCCGCAAATCACCTTCTTGACAGTATGTATTGCTTTGCATTTCCTAAAGATATTCCACAGGGGTGTATTCGTTGATAAACAAGCTTGCATTCTTCGATAATAATGAAAATTAGATCGTTCCATCAACACCATGTAGATTTAATAGGCCTATGTGCGCGTTCGATTTCACAACGCCTGCTTCAAAAAACAAAGCCAAAACACCCCCATTATTGCAGCAAATCATTTTATTACACATTGCACTGTAAATTTATTCACACACATGATCGGAACGCATCAGAAACGCGTCGAGAAACAAGCAATTTTACATGTCGGTAAGCGGTCTGATTACTTCCATTGATTCAACCAAGTAACCTTCCGCTTGGGGGCGAAACGTGTCTCGATCCTCACAACAATGAGCTAATGAGCTATCTTTGTGTAACTATATAATCTTTGACTCGAGTAAGTCGCCATTTTGACTGCTTCGACTTCACAACTGCACAAGCGCTCGAAGAATCCGAAAACGAGTATTTTCAGCTTCGGCAAAGATCAGCAATGATCGTGACCAATCAAAACGAGCGCAAAGTTTGGATAAATGACGTCGCAGTACTTCGTGAAACATGACGGAACGACCCGACAACCGAACTTGCGAAGGCGCCAAAGTTCACCCTACCCTGCCCCCCCCCCCCCCCCCACCCCCCAATTTTCTCTTCGGATTTGCATCGATCTCAGAAATGACCCATTGACTTAAAAAAAATACGGAAATCAGTATAAATACGGATCAGTCCCATGTCTGAACATGGGCAATGGGACAAGAACTCTTTCTGGGCTGGATCTCAACATGGGCAATGGGACAAGAACTCTTTCTGGGCTGGATCTGAACATGGGCAATGGGACAAGACCTCTTTCTGTCCTGGATCTCAACATGGGCAATGGGACAAGAACTCTTTCTGGGCTGGATCTCAACATGGGCAATGGGACAAGGACTCTTTCTGGGCTGGATCTCAACATGGGCAATGGGACAAGGACTCTTTCTGGGCTGGATCTCAACATGGGCAATGGGACAAGGACTCATTCTGTCCTGGATCTCAACATGGGCAATGGGACAAGGACTCATTCTGGGCTGGATCTCAACATGGGCAATGGGACAAGGACTCATTCTGGGCTGGATCTCAACATGGGCAATGGGACAAGAACTCATTCTGGGCTGGATCTCAACATGGGCAATGGGACAAGGACTCTTTCTGGGCTGGATCTCAACATGGGCAATGGGACAAGAACTCTTTCTGGGCTGGATCTCAACATGGGCAATGGGACAAGGACTCTTTCTGGGCTGGATCTCAACATGGGCAATGGGACAAGGACTCTTTCTGGGCTGGATCTCAACATGGGCAATGGGACAAGAACTCTTTCTGGGCTGGATCTCAACATGGGCAATGGGACAAGAACTCTTTCTGGGCTGGATCTCAACATGGGCAATGGGACAAGGACTCTTTCTGGGCTGGATCTCAACATGGGCAATGGGACAAGAACTCTTTCTGGGCTGGATCTCAACATGGGCAATGGGACAAGGACTCATTCTGGGCTGGATCTCAACATGGGCAATGGGACAAGAACTCTTTCTGGGCTGGATCTCAACATGGGCAATGGGACAAGGACTCATTCTGGGCTGGATCTCAACATGGGCAATGGGACAAGGACTCTTTCTGGGCTGGATCTCAACATGGGCAATGGGACAAGAACTCTTTCTGGGCTGGATCTCAACATGGGCAATGGGACAAGAACTCATTCTGGGCTGGATCTCAACATGGGCAATGGGACAAGAACTCTTTCTGGGCTGGATCTCAACATGGGCAATGGGACAAGAACTCTTTCTGGGCTGGATCTCAACATGGGCAATGAGACAAGAACTCTTTCTACCCTGGATCTCAACATGGGCAATGGGACAAGGACTCATTCTGTCCTGGATCTCAACATGGGCAATGGGACAAGGACTCTTTCTGGGCTGGATCTCAACATGGGCAATGGGACAAGGACTCTTTCTGGGCTGGATCTCAACATGGGCAATGGGACAAGAACTCTTTCTGGGCTGGATCTCAACATAGGCAATGGGACAAGGACTCATTCTACCCTGGATCGCAACATGGGCAATGGAACAAGAACTCATTCTGGGCTGGATCTCAACATGGGCAATGGGACAAGGACTCTTTCTGGGCTGGATCTCAACACGGGCAATGGGACAAGAACTCTTTCTGGGCTGGATCTCAACATGGGCAATGGGACAAGGACTCTTTCTGGGCTGGATCTCAACATGGGCAATGGGACAAGAACTCTTTTTGAGCTCTAGGTTACAGCTGCAGGTAAACAATGCAGGACCCACCTGCTGAGGGTGTAGGAATTCCAGGCCAGAGAAGGTATACCCCTTGGGTGGCCCGCCATGGTCCACACCTTCTTCGTCCGTTGCACGTCCCACAGCTGCAAGGACAGCAGAGAGACCAATGAGTGGGTCTGCATCTTGGCATTTAACACAGACAAATGTACATGAAGGTTTTATAATGAACTCAGATTTTTCCCATCCCAGGCATGGTACCATAGCACTGCACCTCGCACATCGCCAAGCCCCAATTCTGGGTTTAATTAATTATCTTGACAATTAAATATTTTGCTGCAACCATGTGCTGTAAATTTGTCTGTGCATGGGTAATTATACTTGGTGAGCATTTACTATGCACCTACCCCTCTGTGTGACTGTGTTAGCGTTGGTTCAACGTCTACTACGTGCCAAAGCACAAAAAAAGAATTTACAGGAACTTCCCTCCCCTTCCATCTTGTCTTAAATATAAGTACATCAAGGTTGATTCACTCAGAGCATTACACACACACACACACACACACACACACACACACACACACACACACACACACACACATACAATTCCTCCTTAAAAATAACTATTTAAAACACACACACACACACACACACACACACACACACACACTCACACATACAATTCCTCCTTAAAAATAACTATTTAAAACACACACACACACACACACACACACACACACACACACACTCACACACACACACACACACACTCACACACACACACACACACACACACACACACACTCACACATACAATTCCTCCTTAAAAATAACTATTTAAAACACACACACACACACACACACACACACACACACACACACACAATGAAGAGATTGTAGTTTAACCTTTTCCCAGCCCCAACGTGACTTTGACCTGTCACCTGAGTTTCCATAAATTATGACAATAGGTCATGTCATCTCAAGTGCCAACACTTTGCCATCCCTTACAAGCCCAAGTGAAAGAGCTTCATCCAAACAGAAATGTCTCCACATCAAGGACACAGAAGGCAAGACTTTCAAAGCCAGGCATGTGTGCCAAAAGCTTTTAAGAAGAAAAAATCTGATTGGTTAATGAGCAACATCACCTACATCATGTGACATGAACCTGACTTGATGGTTAAAAAAATTAATTATACATTTTGTATGAATTAGTATTAGCTGTAAATTCATGTGGAAACATTCTGAAGCAGTTATCTTAATCCATATAAGATGCCTTTGTATTCACGTTTACTGAAATTTGTTGACAGACTGATCCTGCACCAATCAGGGGCAAGCTTCTAGATTCATGTCCTTCTGCCCAGAAGCAGCAAGCTCCTTCGCCCCCCTAGGGCATGAGCCCTAAACATCCTCACAAACTGTGTGCAACATGGGGTATTGCCCAATCCTCCCAACCCTATGCTGTATCAGCTGGAAACCCTGGCTGCTGGGCTTTTGGGGCCTGCTCCAGAGGCTCAGCCAGGGGCAGTCCTAAGTAGCAGGTTAGGCTATGGGGGGGGGGGGGAGGCATCAGGACAGAATCTGGTCACTTAAGCCCTGACCTCTGCAAACTCACCTGGACCTCTCCCAGGTGGGTGGCGACTGCCAGGTATCTGCCCTGCAGGCCCCAGGACAGGGAGGTGACGTAGTCCCAAGTGTCACTCAGGCGCACAAGCTCGGTGATCTCCCTGTTGCTTGCGTTCCACAGGTACACCACATCTCTCAGGGCCACCGCCATCAGGTTTTTCTGAGACCAGTCCAGGAGGTTCAGATCTGTTGAGGCAAGACAAGATACAAGTACATCAACTTTGTTTGCTTTCTGCACATGAAAAAATGAGACTAAACAAGCTTTCATGACAATAATGGTGATGCTTTTGTCACTCTTGAGTCAAAAATGCTTGAAAATGATTTTTTTTAGCAAGTCAGAGATGTGAAATCAGAAAATATACACTTACTCACTGCAATCTGTCTCTGTCTGAATAGAACTGAAAATCTCAAAATGACCTGAGAGAAAGAAGGCGCCCTACTCGGCATAGTCCTCTTTTGTGTGGTACAGTTCATTGGAGGAGTAGAGAAGGTTTTCGGCATCCTCTGCATCCGAATCGATGTCTGTGTCTGCTGTAAACACCGTTTCTATCTCTTCTTCTCTCTCTGACGTCGACGGCGACGAAGTCGATTCGTCTTTGCTGTCAGCCACGAAGTCGATTCGTCTTCGCTGTCAGCCACCGCTTCATTCTCGTTGACTGGGACTATTTCCGCATCAGAATCATAAAGATCTTCTTCAGAAGTCCAATATCCACCTAGATCTTCAGTATCAGACCCTTCTTCCATCCACACTTCTAATACTTCGTCATTTTCATCACCGCTCGATCTCCTTCGACAACGCGACGCCATGTCGACAAGCGCGTACACACGACGTAGGGTGAGCGTAGCTTCTACTACATCTAGCTTTCTCACGGGGACTATACTAAAGAAAAGGTAACTCCAGCGAACACAAGTTGGTTAGAGAATAAAGAGCTGTACGATTTACTTCCCTTGAAACAGCCACGGAGATAGGAAAAATTCATTACGGCGACCGCAACACGTAGTTGAGCTGCGTAAGCAATGGGTTAACCCTTACCCTGGCATCATAATTAGGACTGCTAGGTTCATCAGCACTACTAAAACAAGAAGGGCAAAGCCCATACGACTCATATGCTTGACCTTGACATGACACATTTTTCCTACCAAAATACATGTGACCTTGACCCAGGTCAAGGTCATCCAAGGTCATGCAACACAAAGCTGTTAATTCAAGACATAGGAAGCACAATGGTGCTTATTGGCACTTTCTACCATGAGATATGGTCACTTTTAGTGGTTGACTACCCCATTTTGGTCACATTTCATAAGGGTCAAAGTGACCTTGACCTTGATGATATGTGACCAAATGTGTCTCATGATGAAAGTATAACATGTGCCCTACATAATTATTAAGTTTTTTTATTAATTATTGAGAAGATACATGTGGACGATACCAACATTCGAAAGCGGAGAGAGAAGTTCTGGCGCTTCAAGCTGCGCACCAACTACCCTGAAGGACTGAATGTGTTTGACTGAGCGAGAGAGATAGATGGAACTATGAACACTTAGAGAGAGAGAGAGAGAGAGAGAGAGAGAGAGAGAGAGAGAGAGAGAGAGAGAGAGAGAGAGAGAGAGAGAGAGAGAGAGAGAGAGGGAAAGAGAGGGAGAAAGAGAGGGAGAGAGAGAGGGAGAGAGAGAGCGAGAGAGAGAGAGAGAGAGAGAGAGAGAGAGAAGAGAGGAGAGAGAGAGAGAAGGAGAGAGCGAGAGAGGAGAGAGAGAGAGAGAAATGGAGAGAGAGAGAGAGAGAGAGAGAGACACTCTGGACACTGGACGCTGAGAGAGCTCGGGGCTCCGAAAGAACTCGGGCCAGAACATTTTTTTGGATGAGGGTGGGTGGAGAGAGAGGGAGGGAGAGTGGAGAGGAAGGGAGGGATGGAGAGGAGAGAGAGAGAGAGAGAGGAGAGACGATAGAAGAGAGAGAGAGGAGAGAGCGAGAGAGAGGAGGAGAGAAGAGAGAGAGAGAGAGAGAGGGAGAGAGGGAGAGAGAGGAAGGGAGAGTTCTGGAGTGCCTACGTCATGTCATTCTAAAGTTATTTTACGTCACGTGTTGCATCATTTATGTTTCTGCTTCGTTCACTGAAGAAGGGCGTGTGCCCAAAAGCCTTTGATTTTGGTGTTTGTCGTGTGTTTTTTTCTTATTCATAATAATTATTAAGTTTGAAACAGTTATCTTCCATAGTTCAGGGTCATGGTCACTTCAAAATATGTATACAATTCAACTTTGAAAAGCTCTTGTGACCTTGACCTTGAAGCGGTCAACCAAACTGGTATTAAAAGATAGGGCTTACTTTGCCCTATATACCACATATAGGTGAGGTATCCAATCTCAAAAACTTCAGAGAAAATTGAGAAAATGTGAAAAATGGCTGTTTTTTTAGACATCATTTATGGCCCTTGCGACCTTGACCTTGAAGCAAGGTCAAGTCACTATATATGTTTTTTGCCGCCTTGTCATCATACACCATCATGCCAAATTGGGTGTTGATAGACTTAATAGTCTCCGAGAAAAATCCAACGTTAAAGTTTTTCACGGACGCTTGGACGCCCGGATGGACGAAACGGGTGAGTACATAGACTCACTTTTGCTTCGCATGTGAGTAAAAAAGGCTATATTTCAAGGATGAGATTCCTCCCCTTTTCTATTGCACATCCACTTCTAACAATCCAACAAAATATAGTAAAACCTATTCCAGAAGGACTCACAACTGAGCAAAGAACAAATCCATGTACTTTTTTCAAGAAAATGTTAATGCTTAATTTTGGAAGTAATTTTTGGATAGCACATTTCATTACTTTCCCCCCACTGTCGTTCATGACAGATGTTTCGCCTCGCAGGCTTGGACCAGTAACATCTTCACAGCACATGTCGTGACCACCAGGATAAAAGTTAAAAACTAATTACATTAGCAATACCAAAGTGAGCCAATTGGCTGTCCGCTGGGTGGAATTTCCCCAATTTTACCCTATGTTTCTCCTTTCATCTCTCTGTGTGTATGGCGATGTATGAAATAAAATTTATACTGGATGAAAGTTTATTCTTCTCTCTTTTACTCTGTTACATTATTTTTTAGTTTGATAGCTCAACAAATTGGGGAAATCGTAGTTTGAAAAAGTGATGTGTGCGTCGCTGCGAGAATGGCTGCCGGGCTTGGGCCAGTCCATTTTCCGATGGTAAGCTTCTTTTCGCTTCAAATCGCATTGAGTGAAAGCATTGCACCTAAAAATAACCACCAATGAATGAAAGAGGAAGTTGTGAGCCTCGTTTCCGTATTTTTCATTCATTGAAACTCGCGCGCTTTACAACCGAAATCTGTGAATGAAAACTACTACTGGCCTTTTCTACTTGAAAGGTTTCAAATAAAATCTCAGGAAGCCCACCATTTGAAAGATCGCAACTTGGTCTTAAAAAATGTCAAGTTAGTTTAGCTTGTTTCAACATTCACGCGATGCGAATTACAACCAAAAATTTGAGGTGTGGAAGTTTTTACCTCCGGCGAGTGACAACAATGGCTGGCTGTGGCGAAGTGTCCGAGCGTGACGCGACGCAACAACAATGCAGCGATCCGTCGAGTTGTTCATCTCCATTCATGTGGGAGATGCTTGTTGATAAGACTGAACCTATGTTGTGTTTGTTTGTGCTGCTTTTTTCTCAAAAAACAAACACTTTGTTGGTGTATTTTGTGCTCGAAAGTGGTAGTTGTCTACCTGAAGAGATCGACGCAAAACGAGATTGGGTAGCGCAGGAAACTTCGCTTGTAAATTAGCTTTTCTTCAGTATGAAACTTAACTTTGCATTGATTATGTAGGGAATAGGTTGTATTAGTGTTTGAGCAACTGTCTACTCAGTTATTGCGTGTCTATGATGCAAAAAGGCCACTTTTTGATGGTCACGTGACCTTCGAAAAATTTGCCTCTGCGAGAGATCGACGCAAAACGAGATTCGGTAGCGCAGGAAACTTCGCTTGTAAATTAACTTTTCTTCAGTATGGAACTTAACTTTGCATTGATTATGTAGGGAATAGGTTGTATTAGTGTTTGAGCAACTGTCTACTCAGTTATTGCGTGTCTATGATGCAAAAAGGCCACTTTTTAATGGTCATGTGACCTTCGAAAAATTTGCCTCTCGATTGACAGGCAACATAGACTTTCTGACCGAGACGCTCAAACAGTTCCTAGGCGGGGAAGACACGGACATTTCAGCAGAATCTGAAGTGCGATCTCCTTTGAAAAAGAGACCAAGGCTGTGCGAAGAAGAGGCGCAGTCTGAGAATGACTCTTTAGAAGAAAAAGAGGAGTTGGAAGAGGCTCCATCAGAACCCTTTGCATTCAGAAGGCAGGGGGAGTGGGTTGCAGTCTACTATGACAATATGCACTACATCGGCATTGTCATTGATGTCCTCAGTGATACAGAAGGCACTGTCCAGTTTTTGAGGAAAACCAGCAGACAAAATCTCTACAAGTACCCTGATATAGAAGATGTGGCTGTTGTTGAGGCCTCATTTGTCTTCAAAGCAGGCCTAGATGTCATGCCATACAGCAATGATGGGAGAATTTGGAGTGTACCAGCAGCCAGACAGATCTCGGACATTTATGACAGACTGCGGGCTCAAGCTATTAGTATTATGTAATTGGTGTGTGATTTTCCAAAGCAGAACTTTTGAGCAAGGAAATGCTGATTGAATGAACTGTTTTTCTGTGCCATTACCCTGTGTAACAAACCAACATGAATGGCAACAACTACTGTGGTGAGGAATGATGTAACGCTATGTCATTATTAGAAAATGTATTATGTAATACATACAAAATCATATTTCACTTTTTCAAGTCTGAATTATTTTAGTTAAGTTCAGTGTTTCATGCTGATTCCATTGATACCAAAACCATTTTTGTAGGTGAAGTAGAACAGAAGTTATGAAAAATGCAAAAGTAGCATATTATGCGTATTGGTGTGCATCTGTTCAGCCCTTAGTCAAATCGCATGTTTTCCAGTTTTTGAAAGATGATTTCATACATTTCCTGACATCAGGTCCCTTTAAAAAAAATTAGGCTTGTTGTATGTTTCCAGTAAAAGGAAAAAAAGGAAAAATGACACAAAGCATGCATTTGGTTGCTTTAGTGTTGACCTTAAAAGTTGCCTAATTTGCTAATTTGTAAAATGGCCAAAAAGCGCGTACCGAAATTAAATGATTAAAAAATCATAACTTTGGTTCTAATTGACCTACACAAATGATTTTGGTACCATTGGAATCAGAATAAAAAGATCTGTCAGGAAATAATAACATAAACATTAATATCAAAACTTCAAAAATCACTTTGGTGTACCTAATTACATGGTTGAAAAATCTGATTTTGTCCCTTTTGCATGTTTTTTTCATGCGTGGTCACAATTCTTGACCACTTTAATGAACTACGTTCTGTCATAGGGAAGGATTGTATGTTTAACACGGCAACTCTGCATGAGTCAGGAGAGTGTTCAACTCCATTTGTGACCTCACCCCATAGACAGAGTCATGCTGTGTCTCCAGTGAAATCAAGCTACACTTCTTTCTAGTGGGTGGGGAACCTGCTTGTTGATTTTGAGATCTTCAAAGTAAAAAGATCTGTGGCCTTTTTCACAGTGCCTGAAAATTCAACTCATTAAAGACGAACCTCCCCAGTCGAGGATCAGCAGCACACAACTATTGAAGACGCATGTCCCCAATCAGGGATGCAAACTTTGACAAACCTATGCTTGGGGGGGGGTTGGGTGGGGGCGGGGGGGGGGGGGGGGGGAGCAGCAATTTTGTGATTGTGGTAAAGCTTAGAAATGTATCATCTGATATGCTATACCTGGGGACAAAATGGCCTGTCTTGAATGAGGATAGCTTTAATCATGGTTAATTGCCTTGATTTCATCTCTTTTCTTAATGACTGGACAAAGTACTCATAATTTGATCCGCCCGATCTGTCCATTTGTTCTTCTTTAAACAAGAAGGGCAAAAAGCCCCATACGGACTTCACATTGCCTTTGTGATCCTTGGACCTTCAGGTGAACCTCATCAAGGACATACGAGGTACACAACAACTTAACCTACCAATGACATCATACACTATAAGAAATGCTTATACACATTTTCCTACCTAAAATACATGTGACCTTGACCCAAGGTCAAGGTCATCCAAGGTCATGCAACACAAAGCTGTTAATTCAAGACATAGGAAGCACAATGGTGCTTATTGGCACTTTCTACCATGAGATATAGTCACTTTTAGTGGTTCACTACCCCATTTTGGTCACATTTCATAAGGGTCAAAGTGACCTTGACCTTGATGATATGTGACAAATGTGTCTCATGATGAAAGTATAACATGTGCCCCACATAATTATTAAGTTTGAAACAGTTATCTTCCATAGTTCAGGGTCAAGGTCACTTCAAAATATGTATACAATCCAACTTTGAAGAGCTCCTGTGACCTTGACCTTGAAGCAAGGTCAACCAAACTGGTATCAAAAGATAGGGCTTACTTTGACCTATATACCATTGTAGGTCAGGTCGCCATTCTCAATAACGTGCGAGAGAAAATTGGAGAAAATGTGAAAAATGACTGTTTTTTGAGACCACATTTATGGCCCCTGTGACCTTGACCTTGAAGCAAGGTCAAGTCACTATGTATGTTTTTTGAGGCCTTGTCATCATACACCATCATGCCACATTTGGTGTTGATAGACTTAATAGTCTCCGAGAAAAATCCAACGTTAAGTTTTTCACGGACGCCCGGACGCCCCGGACGGACGACACGGCTGAGTACATAGACTCACTTTTGCTTCGCATGCTGAGGTCAAAAGCCCCCCGTGAGTCCCGTGCATGCATGATTACAACTTCACAAATGAAGCTTTCAATCGGCTTAAAGAGCCATGGACATTTTCTCTTTACAACTATGCCAACAACATCCAAAAAGAAATCAAACAGGACGTCATGTTGTGACTCACTTTGTGCGTTAGGGTCCCACTCGTCACAAAAGAAAGTTCAACCACCCTTTAAACACAAGAAGTAACTGCACTTACCTAGAATCCATAAACTCGTCGTGTGGCATTGCCAGTGTGCATGCATTGGTGCATGCATGTGTCGCGAGCATGCTATGTGTGCATGCATGTCTGCCTCCCTGCATGCACAGGTTGTGTGAAGTGCATTTACCAGCACTCAAGAATACACATTACCACATTTTAACTTACAGAAATCATCTATCAGTTCCGGAGCATCAAGAACATGTTCCGGGGCCCGGGGAATGTCAGGCGTCAAAGTCCCACTGCTTCATTGGTACCGCTCCACGTGGTGTTGTGCAAGACTTGTACGTAGGCTGAAGGTAGAAAGGGGGCTGCATAGTCAGTCCACTGACACACACAGTGTCTACATCCACTTCACTCCAATATATTACAACACTATATTCCATGGTGATGGAAATCAGCTCAAATCTCCAGTTGTTATGTGGCATCCATCCATCCATTTTTCATTCATCCATCTCCCTACCCATCCATCCATTTTTCATCCATCGATCCAACCCACTCACCCACCAACCCACCCACCCACCAACCCTTCCATTCACCCACCACCCATGCATCCATCCATCCACCCACCAACCCTTCCATTCACCCACCACCCATGCATCCATCATCCACCCCAACACACCCTTCCATTCACCTCACACCCATCATCCATTCCCTCCCGACCCATCCATCCATTCCATCATCTATGTGCAAATCCCCAGTCCAATCCACCCCATCCCACTTACCCATGTCATCGCATCCATTCCAATATCCACATCCATCCAATCATGTATCCATTACACTTCCACCACCACCATATCCATACCCATACACCACACCCAAGCATATCCATCCACACACACCCACAACAAATCCAATCCACGCCACAATGCCGCATATTCCAAACACACACCACCCCACCCCCCAGAAAACCCCCCCTCATCGCAAACCACTCCATCTCACATCCATCCATCTATTACTCCCCACCCCACTTCCCACATATCCAATCCACACACCCCCACACACAATCCATCCTATAACTTTCAACCCCCCTCTAGCTGAGAGGCTTGCGCTGCTGCCTCGGGCGAGAACCTAGAGAACCCCTTGGCTTGCGGAAAATGTCCCGTCCCGTTTCAGGTTCTTCGCATCATGATCCTGTGGGCCTGGTTACTGCCATGCTGAATAGGGCTGAGAGTGTACTCCCCTTCCTATATCCCCCCGGCTGCACATCCAATCGCCTCTCCCTTCACTCATACTACATCAACTCATGTGGCATAGATTCAGCTCGTGAAACTCCCATGTTGGAATCGATTGGTCGATGTCTCGAAAGCGTCATCGCAGCTGTCCCGGCGTGACATCCAGGCGATCGTCGGGAGCGGGGTGTCTCTGCCATGATGAGGACACGGAAGCAGCGAGTTTGTTTCTGGACTGGTTTCCGACAAATCCATTGAGAAAGTTCTACAGTCATGGTAAGGCCAAAAGAAAAACAGTTGTGGTTACAGTAACAGGCCCCCCCAAAAAGGTTGGTAGATCAGCCATAACTCTTTATTAACTCTTAAGGTCCTGTAAGTCATTCACATGTTTCATTCCCCTGTACTGTAAAAGGAAGATGCAATTTGTCAGCAAAAAACAATCAAGTCAGGTCAAGCAGCCACGTGGGGTCGAGGCGGCTAGGGGCGGACTACAGGAATTCAGCGAGTGTGGCGCTGCAGCTAGATGAGGCCGGTACAGGCATCTCTAGGCAGTTATTTAACCAGCTAGATTTCTTTTGTGTTTGGAAGCAGCAGTTATTAGCTGACAGCTCAATCAATTCTGTGGGAGGACATGGTCACCGCAACAGGGCAGGGTCAGGGAGGTGAGGTGTGTTGGACACACTACATTCATCAGAAAAAACCAACCTACATTATCTGGGGTACTTGTATTTCACAGGAAGTGTGAGGACTGGCAATGTCGTGAGTGTTGTGTGGCGCCTAAGCGACGTGTGGTTAGTGCAGACCGTGCATGTGGTTGTCGTGCCCAGTTGGGCATGCATGCATGCATTCATGTTGCCTTGCACTAAACCTTACACCTTTTCAACATGCTCTATTTGCCAAATTAATCATTCTCAGCTGGAATAGTTCGGTGCTCAGTCCCACTGTCAAGAACACGAAAAACAGTTCAAAGGACCCTCCAACAGGTCGCACACTACTCCCCCTTCCAGATCTTGTGAGTCCACTGACACCGAGGAAGGTGGAGAACAATCCGATTGGTTTCAGCATCTTTCATTGACGTGTCCTTTGACCTCTCGCCTCTGGATGCTCCCACCTGGGTGGCGGCTGCCCCGCCTCAGGAGAAGATTCTCGTTGACCCGGCTGCGCCACCTGGACAGTCGGATCACGGCTCACTCAGTCACTGTTCCCTGTGTTGACCGGCCCGGTCTCTGCAATGGATACAACAGCCTCAAATGAAAGATGTGCCATGCTCCATCTAGATCTTGATGACAATTATGATGACCTCAATGAGGAGGAGAGGCTGAGGGGAGGGAAGAGAGGGGAAGAAAAGAGGGAGAAGAGAGGGAGAAGAGAGGAAGACAAGGAGGACAAGGAGAAGGTGGGGGAGGGGGGATGGAGAGGATAATGATGATGGCAACAATGACGATGATAACAACTATTAAGTTTACTTCTTGAAAGATATGCTTATGTGATGAAGCCGAGGGGAGTTGGTAAGGGTGCAGGACTGAGACACCAAAGCCACAACTGCTTTGCACAGCTTTTTTATTACTTCTTTATGGCAGGTACATGATATGGTGGCAAGTGTGTAAGACCAGGATGCACACAAGTGTCTGCCCCAGCATAGATTAGCCCCCCCCCCCCGCCCCCGCCCCCCCCCCCTCGACTATCAAGGTGACCAGCACGATGACACCCTCCATAGGGTTGGTCCAGGACAGCCCTGCAAAGAGGAACAAACTATATAATTCCCTTCCAGGGGCCTGCAAGAGGAAACAGCTGATGTGGACCCAACCGGAGAGAGGAGGGAGGAGAGAGACGAGAGAAAGAGAGAGAGCGAGAGATGAGAGAGAAAGAGATGAGAGAGAGAAGCAGAAGCAGAGAGAGAGAGGCAGAGAGACCGAGCGAGAGACACCGGCGAGAAGAGAGAGAGACTGTTTAGCGCTGTGTCAGTGAAGGAGGGGGGAAAAGGCGGGACAGTGGTGTCCCCCCTTCCACCACTTAGGTTCAATTGCCACACAGCCAGAGCATTTCACAGGAGCATTCATCATCAGCATCAGCAGCAAGTCCAGCTAGGCAGCATCAGTCTCATTCTCAACACTCAACATTTAGCGGTTATACAAACCACAATTAAACAAGACAGGGCAAAGCCCCCATACGCTTCACCATGCTCCTGGACCTTGACCTTTAATGTGACCCTTGAACCTTCAGGTGCTTGACCTCTCAAGGTCAAGGTTAATAAAACGAAACCTAGCCCCAATGACATCATACACAAAGAAATGCTTTACACATTTTCCTACCAAAATACATGTGACCTTGACCCAAGGTCAAGGTCATCCAAGGTCATGCAACACAAAGCTGTTAATTCAAGACATAGGAAGCACAATGGTGCTTATTGGCACTTTCTACCATGAGATATAGTCACTTTTAGTGGTTCACTACCCCATTTTGGTCACATTTCATAAGGGTCAAAGTGACCTTGACCTTGATGATATGTGACCAAATGTGTCTCATGATGAAAGTATAACATGTGACCCACATAATTATTAAGTTTGAAACAGTTATCTTCCATAGTTCAGGGTCAAGGTCACTTCAAAATATGTATACAATCCAACTTTGAAGAGCTCCTGTGACCTTGACCTTGAAGCAAGGTCAACCAAACTGGTATCAAAAGATAGGGCTTGCTTTGACCTATATACCACTTGTAGCTAAGGTCGCCATTCTCAATAACGTGGGAGAAAATTGGGAAAATGTGAAAAATGACTGTTTTTGAGACCACATTTATGGCTCCTGTGACCTTGACCTTGAAGCAAGGTCAAGTCACTATGTATGTTTTTTGAGGCCTTGTCATCATACACCATCATGCCACATTTGGTGTTGATAGACTTAATAGTCTCCGAGAAAAATCCAACGTTTAAGTTTTTAACGCCCGGACGGACGCCCGGACGGACAGACGGACGGACGGACGACACGGCTGAGTACATAGACTCACTTTTGCTTCGCATGTGAGTCAAAAACACATTACAAAATGCTCAGGGGAAAATAAAAGGCACATTTATACCGTTATGCAAGAGCAGACACACTTACACGGATATACTCATGCACTTGCTCCCCCATGCAGGCACACAGTTACACATACATGATACAACATGCATACAAAGGTCTACATTTACTAACACTTGCCCATTCAGAAATGTGTGCAATTTTCCAATTTCGAGAAACTACTTTTTCTCAAGACTATGGACCTTTCATCAGTTGATATCAGTTTTCAGGCTGAAGCAGCTAGTGCAAGAAAAATAGTCACTTGACAAAAATTGATTCCAATTTCAAAACGAAATAGAGAAAATATGACAGTAGCAGGCTACCATTTAAAAAACTAGATAAGAGAAGTAACAAGAATGGTGAGAGGCGAAATAAATTGGGAAACCCTAACTTAATTTACTCATTATCTAACCAGCACCAGTAATATTCAATTGCATTAACCTATAGCCCATAAAGGCTGGCAGAATGTAAAACTTCATTTTATTCATCCATCCATCCATTGAATAGGGCCTGCTGGCAGAGTGGACTTTCCCTCACACTCTGTTGACCTTTCACCCCATTCAACACCAGTGTCCTTGTAGAAATGACAGGGCAGTAGGTGGATGAGAAGTGGCAGATGCCCAGCCCCCCCCCCCCAACTGGTAGTTGTCTCCACCACTGCTCCAAGGCACACACACAAAGTCCCTTCTCTCCACTTTTCCTTGGCAAACCACTACCACTCCTGTGTGCAGGGCAATCAGCAAAATGACCCTTTCTCTCCATTCTGGGTAAAGGCTAGGAGATGTCAAGGTTCTCACACTGCCACATTCCTGGTTAATGAGCACCAGAAACTTCATGTGTGTGGCATGTTGCCTCTGAGCTATGCCTGGAGAGTGAACTTGCCAGTTGCCAAGGCAGCCTCTATACCCCACAGGGTCAGGCACAAGCATCAAACACCAGGGACAATGGCCATATAGCCTGTCACAACACACACACAACACAGTTACACACACATGTTGTGGTTAAGGTAACTTAAAATATAAAGAAATGTCAGATTGAGACTGCATACATGTGAATGTGTGTGTGTGAGTTGGGTTGAGGAGACTGGGTGGGAGAGGATAAACAATAGGAGAAGGAGATGAAGGAAGGAAGGGGGGGGGGGGGGGGGGGGAGGGGGGAGGGGGGGGAAGAGGTTCTGAACCTGTGAGGTGGAATGGTTTAATGGTAGAAATTGTTGAGAGGGGGGGTGGGGGGTGGGGTGGGGTTGGGTGGGGGTGGGGGGTGGGGGGGTGTTATCAGTTAGGAAATCAAACAAACAACTGTACTCTTATCTCCAGGCAATGAAGGACAATACTCAGTATTTAAGCCAGAGAATCTGAGAATGAGTCATGTTGTCAATTTCGGTTAAGGACCAAAAACTTTTTCAATTCTGCAAACTAAATCCCCAAAAATGATTCAAAGTTTGACATTAGTACAAAAACTTGGTTGAGAGAGCATAGAGAGAGGAGAGAGAGAAGAGACGGAGAGAGGGGAGGAGAGAGAGAGAGAGAGAGAGAGAGAGAGAGATGTAAGAAGGTTGAATAACTCCTGGAAGGGCAGATCCATGTTGATATTGTCATTTAATATTGGGGGGGGGGGGGGTGGGGGGGAGGGGGAGGGGGAGTGGAATGTGTGTGTGTGTGTGTGTGTGATAATGATGAAGAAGGGTGCAGAATCTCTTTCTATCATGTATCCTGCTTCGCAGATGCCCATATAGTATACACTCTGTAGCTTATCAGTCCAGAAGGGTTGCAGAGCTGCCTTTCCCATAGGTCCTTTACTGGATTTGACAGGTGACCATGGACAGTTCCCCCCTGTAGTCCTGGCTCCCCCCCCCCCCCCCCACACCACCCCACCCCCCCCCCCCCCCCCCCCCCCCCCCCCCCCCCCCCCCCCCCACCCCCCCCCCCCCACCCCCCCCCCCCCCCCCCCCCCCCCCCCCCCCCCCCCCCCCCCCCCCCCCCCCCCCCCCCCCCCCCCCCCCCCAAACACCAACCCCCCCCCCCCCCCCCCCCCCCCCCCCCACCCACCCCCCCCCCCCCCCCCCCCCCCAACCCCCCCACCCCCACCCCCCCCCCCCCCCCCCCCCCCCCCCACCCCACACCCCCCCCCCCCCCCACCCCCCCCCCCCCCACCCCCCCACCCCCCACCCCACCCCCCCCCCCCCCCCCCCACCCCCCCCCCCCCCCCCCCCCAACCCACCCGTCCGTTGATCATACGAGACAATGTGAGTTTTCTGAATGTAAGATATTCAATGGGGCCAATATTCATTTGATGACTTGTTGTGCCTGATGAGGCAAACATTGGTGGTGATAATTTCGAGAGAGTATAAGACAGCAATTAACTGAAGTAATCCTTTTTTATATATAAGAAAACACAAAAACTCGTGGGACAAGGACTGAGATCATCGATGGGCGGATCCCAAAGCCTGGATCCCTGAGGGGACCAGGCATCCTTTTGATAAGGAGGGGACTGTCTGTCGAGGCCGCACGAGAGCCCCCCATCCCATCTGGGGGAGAGACTACTTGACTTGACTTTTACGACGTTTGAGGCCTTTTGTGAGGCCTGTTCGACGTTCCATGTGATAAACTAACTTTGCTGCAATGCGTGGCGGGCTAACTACTAGATCTATTGCATATTTTGGCATTCTGGTGTGTAGAGGGTGGGGAGATCTTTCCAGTGTTCGTCGAGTGCAACTTTGAAGTCATGGACTGAGGCAGCTGTGACAACTGCATCTGGTAGGCTATTCCAGGTTTTGATGATACGTTGTGAGAAGAAGTTCTTCCTGATGTTCAGCCGAAAGCTGTCTTTATGGAGTTTCAGCGAGTTTCCACGCAGATCAGTGTTGCTGGACAGCTTGAACGTTGGTTTCTGCACATCGTAGCAACCATGGAGGTATTTGTACACCTCTATCATATCTCCTCTCTTGCGTCTGTGCTCCAGGGTTGGGAGTTTTAGTGCTCGGAGTCTCTCTGGGTACGTCTTATTTCTGAGTGATGACAGCAGTTTGGTTGCCCTACGCTGAACGTCCTCGATGTCACTGCATAGCGTTTTCAGGTGTGGTTGCCAGACACAGTGGCCGTACTCCAATCTGGGTCTCACCAAGCTTTTGTACAGCAGGACGAAGGTCTGCTCTGTCAGATAGTCGAAAGACCGGCGGATGACTCCAATGACACGGTTTGCCTTCGATGTTGCATGTGCTACTTGATCCTTGAAGGATAGTGTGCTGTCAATCATCACTCCGAGGTCCTTTTCTGCACCACTCTCCGCAAGCTGCAATCTCTGGGGTTTTCCATCAGCATCTTTACTGTTCATGAAGTATGTCGCTTGTGTCTTTTTGGACCCCATCTTCACAACACTGCATTTCTGCGGGTGGAACTTTAGAAGCCACTCTTCAGACCAGATCTGTAGTTTGTCAAGGTCAGTTTGTAAGTCCTGCGGTCCCCCCTCAACGTCACTCCTGGTGTACAGCTTGGTATCGTCTGCGAACATTTTGACTGGGCACTTTGTGATGGTGGGAAGGTCTGTAACAAAGGTCTTGGGTTTGGTCTAGGCCATTATTATCTGGCCTGGTCCCTGGGACCAGCCCGCCACTCCTGTACCCATGGGTGAAAAATAAAGTTGTGGAAAGCAGCTACGATTTGTCTCGTACCTGCGCCCTTCTACCATCATGCCTTGCCTCCACCCCATCACATATACATAAATGACATTTTGCAAGTGGGTGTTTATTCATCAATGACCCACCCAGGGTGACCCTTGAACATCACAGACAGAAATGCCTCGTGTGACGTGTTTGCAGATGACACAATCATGACAACAATATATACTTTGGGCAACTCAACCGAAGCTGTGGCAGAAACATTATAAAGGCTTGACGAAAGATGCTACTGATGTGCATGATACCGTCTTACAGTGCCCATGGATGTAAAACCATGTGAATAGTGATAACCACACGGCACAAATGGGAAAAAATTAACTACTCCCATTCTCTCTCGAGTAGATTCAGTGCGACAGAAATAAAGTGCTTGGAGTGATAATTGATTAACAGTTACACTGGAACTCCACACCATTCTGATCTACCAAAAAACATCAAGTACGGTAATCTATTTCTATTATTAAACTGAGGCACTATGAAAACAAACTAAGAAACTTGAGTTTCAGTGCCTACATTTTCTCATCCATCGATACTGTGGGATAACTCAAAGAAGCCAATTTGAAATAAAAATATAGTATCAAAGCGTTGTTGTCGACTCACTTTGACTTTCATTCATACAAAAGTTGGAGACAGGCATCGAGTGTTCTGTTTCAATGACTTCTAATCGAAATGATAACACAAATTTGCGGAGCTGTCGTCGAACTGGAGATGTTGGTGTTGACATACATGTACATGATGATGTACATACATGTATCTGTCGAAACTCAATGCTCGATACTTATTATACTAGTGGCGTAATGCCATCGCCATCGGCGACAATTAAGCGTCAATCTAAAGTCTGATGTTAAACGCGACATACAGCATCTGCCGAGCACTTACCTCCTTACGCCTCAGTCCAGCCTCGTGGTATCACTGACAGAATATGATTGCGTGTGTCCTTTTTATATTTACAATCCTGCGCCGCTGTCCGACATGTCCACACACGCTGAAGTAACCGTTGGATCTCCCAAACCAAA